>LGRX02034482.1:0-56525 GCA_001247695.2 Cymbomonas tetramitiformis | reverse complement strand
GCTATGAGCCGTGTGGGGGCCTGTGTGCTGGACTAGAGATGCTCTTGCGCTGCGGAGTTAAGGTTAACAAGTACCTCTACCAGGACATCTCGAAGTCCAGCCAGACGGTAGCCAGGGCCAGGTGCATGGCGCTCAGTCGCCGTCATCCCGACTTGTTCCGTGCCGAGGCAGCCCACTTGGAGCAACTGCCCAGCAACATCGAAGACACCAGCCTCATTGACCTTGTACATGCAGGGGCATTGAGTGGAGAGCAGTGGGTCATGGTGTGTGGATATCCATGCCAGGACCTGTCACCAGCTGGCAAGCTGGCTGGTCTGGAGGGCAGGCACAGCAGACTGTTCTACCAGGCAGTGCGGGTCCTCTCCACGCTGCAACAGCTGCAGCCTCAGAGACCGCCAGCATATGTGCTGGAAAACGTTTCTCCGCTGTCACACAAGGAGAACTCGAAGATCAGGAAGGAGGTGTTCCCCATCATCAACGGCGTGGTGGGCCAGCCGGTGTCCTTTGACGCGGCGCGCGCGGGATCATACGCGCATCGTCTACGAGCATATTGGAGCAATCTGTTCCAGAATCAGCAGTTCAATCTGGTGATGGAGCGGGTGGACAGACCACCAGACAGATACGTGCGCGATATTCTGCAGCGAGGCTGGAAGCCACGCAGGGTCGTCACAGGAGACAGGAAGCCTCACTACACCGCCAACGTTGTAGGGGAGCCTATGAGAGTATTGCCAACCATCTTGGCGACACAAAACTCTCGTGCTTTTCGCGCGCCTCGCGCAGGCACAGTGGTGAGGAAGGGAGATGATGATGAAGTGGGGGAGACCAGAGAGGTTAACCTGGATGAGAAGGCAGTGGCCATGGGGTACAGCGCAGGTGAGCTGCGCGCGGCACATGGCATGAAAGACGAAGAATTGGCAGGAGTGCTTGGCCTTGCTATGGACCGAAGAGCAATGGAGCTATTGTATGCGATTGCCGAGGTCAGCACGACCAAACTGCCGATGAGTGAGGAGAGTGAGGAGAAGGAACATGGCACGCTAGTTGCCATCCCCATCGTGAAAGCCGCCAAGGTGGCTGCCACCTCCGAGGGCACGGCTGAGCCGGTGCGAGCCCAACTAGCAGAGTGGATCACCAGTTCCAGCGGCTACACCCAGCAAGTCGCGCGACGCCTCAGCCATCAGGACTGGGAAGAGCGACTGCAACGCATGTGCAGCCAAGGACAGAAAGGTACACAGGGGCTAGGCACCGCCGACGCAGTTCCACGCCGCAGGCAGTGGAAGATGGCCTCCATGAAGCTCGCGGGCTACGAGGCACGTCACCGGCAGGCCTTTTCAAGACCTGGAGGCCAGCCAGCAGAGACGAGCTCAGCCCCAGAATGGGCACCAGTGACAAAGGAGAAAGAGATGAGGCTGCCTAAGCTGCCCGACACTACGAGAATGGTTGCCATGCTAGCCAGCGTAACCAGCCAGGAGTCATTCCGAGAAAGATACCCCGATATACACGAGGACGAGCTATGCCTCGCGTGGATCAAGTCAGGAGGAAGAGCGGAGGTGCCCGAGAAGGAATATCACAGGGTAAGGAAGAGGGCAGCGCGTCACCGTTGGGACGAGCTCATGGGCGAGTTGTACATGGTCACTGTCAGTGGTAAGGAGCTGCTGGTGCCCAAGCCCTGTGACAGGATTCAGTTGGTGCGTGAGTACCATGAGAGGACTGGCCATTGGGGCATCAGGCGGACATTGAACCTGTTGTGGCAGCGCCATTACTGGGCAGGCATCAAACAGGATGTGCAAGCAGTGGTCACTCAGTGCCAGACTTGCCAGAGGGTGAAGACGCACTATGCACGGGAGGAGGCGAATCTCCCGCCGCTGGAGATCAAGTCCTTCATGTATCGCTGGTCCCTGGATTTAGCGTGGCCCACGAAACGCATCACGAAGGCTGGGAACCAACGCGTCTTGGTCATGATTGAGCACTACACGCGATTCGTCGTGTGCGTTCCAATCCCCGACAAGGAGGCCGCCACCATCGCCAACGCATTTCGCTATCATGTCCTATCCGTGTTTGGGGCGCCTGCAGAATGTTTGGTGGATGGGGGCACAGAGTTTGAAGGTGAGTTCTCTGCTCTATGCGAGCAGTGTCTCATTGACCGAAGAGTGACTTCACCGAGTTCCCCAGAGAGCAATGGCTTGACTGAACGGGTGGTACGCACCCTCAAGTTTTGCTTCAAGAAGATGGCCCTCGACAAGGGCCTGGACTTCGAGTGGGATGAGATGCTCTGGTCACTCGTACTCAGCTACAACGCAGCTAGGCAGCAGTCCACTGGAGTGGCGCCATTCACCTTGCTGTTCGCTCAGGAAGCCACGGTGCCACCGGATCTTCGTGCTCGACCCGAGTTGGACTTTAGGAAGCAGGAGGAGAAGACACTGGCTGATGATCTGTTACAGCGAGCCGCCATCGTGAAGAGGCTCATGGTACATGCAGGGTGCAACCTGGAGATCGCTCAGCACCGCGACACTTTACGGTACGAGCACAGGAGGAGTGGCAGTTACGAGCCGAAGCCGCACCAGTTCAAGGCAGGCGATTTCGTATATATACGACAACACCCGCGCTCTGGCATGGAGGTGGCCACCAAGTCAGCCATCCTGAAGATAGTCAAGGTGCAAAGAGATGGAGTGGTAGTGTTGGAGGACAGCACGAAGCTGCGGGAGAAGAGCACAGTGCAAAATATTGCACCATGTCATCTACAAGTGAAAGACCAGTACGACTGCAGTGCAGCCATTCCCAGCAAGCATCTCGCGTGTGAGGTGTGTATGCGGACAGATGGGGAGGCAGCCATGTTGCTATGTGACACCTGTAACCGTGGTTATCACACGTGGTGTCTGAATCCAGCGCTGGATGGAGTACCTGAAGGGGATTGGCAATGTCCCAAGTGCTTAGGTGGGACCGTGGTGGCAGCTGCCGCCGAGGTGAGCGCGTCAATCGTCGACAAGATGGCGGCCATGGAGCTGCAGCTGAGAGAGAAGCTGGGATCAGATGTGGTATTGTTGCCTGCAGACGTGGGTCCGCATCGTGCGGTGAGGCCGGGACGTGAAGACCCATGGCAGGCGCTGACCTCGCGGCAGATGCTCAGAAAAGAAGGGAGCATGGGGGATCTTCCTGACAGAGTGGCCTGGGGAAGCCAGGAGGAGCTCAGCAGAGTGATCACAGAAGTGATGCCAGGATTCTGGCATGAGGGCCATCGTACCATCTTGAGCAGGAAGTGTGCAGAACAGCACGCTCGCGCGAGAAGTCTCCGCAAGACGTCCACGGTGCAGGCCATGAGCCCCGAGGAAGTTCAGAAGAGAGGAGATGTCACACAACTGAGCAGAGCTCAGGTGAAGATTGCCAGTCAACTGGATTGGGGCTTAGAGTTGGTGATGACAGTTCCTCAGGAGGTCAGGCGTTTGGCGCACGAGGTGACTTGGGAGAAGATCACACAGGTATGGGATCCTTGGGCTGGCACAGGTGTCATTGGCAAGGTTATGTCACTGGAGTGGCCTCATATGAAGGTCATGAATAATGATTGGAATCCGCAGTTGAAGTGGCACGAAGCCCTTAATGCTTTACAACCGGGCAATTATCGAGCCTGGAAGGAGAAGTATGGGGTGTGTGACGCAGTGGTAACTTCACCCTGGTTCGCAGTGCTGGATATTGCGTTGCCGTTGGCAGTACTGGCCAGCCGAGTGGTGGCTTGTATTCATGTGCCATCGCACTACATGACAGATATGACAGAGAGCAGGGCACAATACTTTCGTAAGCTGTGTCACGCTGGACGTTTACATGTGATTGGGCATTTGGAGCATGGACCTATTGGCAGAAGATGCATGTGGGTCATGGTGTTTCGCAACCCTTTGACAAGAGCCAGGATGTTGCGAGGAGGAGAAGCTTCTGGAGTGGGTATGTTTACCTTCAGCATGGGCAAGTTCGCAATGGATGGCGTTACAACAGAAGATGCTGAGCAAGCTCTTGTCTGATGTCTGTGCTACCAGTGGCAGCTACAGATGGGGGATGTTGAGAAAAAGAGCTTGCACAAGTAGTGAGAAGAGATAAAGAGATATCAAAAATTTTGAGATTTTGTGTAGTTACAGTAGCAAGATAACTGTGCAGTCATATAAGGAAACATATGCAAAGCCGAGCTAGTGTTGTATAGGCACTGACAATAAGTAAGACTGTCTAGTAGTAGGGCTAGAGGGTTGTGCTTTGTGTGGACGCTTCGTGCATAAGTTCGCGACAGCTGTCACAAACCACGGCTTATCGTGTACCTCAGCCGGGTTGTGACACTTGCTGTAGCAGTCTCTGTGACGAACGTATGACACGCGCAGTACGATACGCGCGAGGAGTTATGACAGTGACGAGATACGGAAATACGGATGGGTGTTACACTTGTTTGGAGATAGCGAGAATAAGTAGGGCGGCGTAGTGAGAGTGAGCAGACGCTCATTTTTGTTTTGCCTTCGTAACAGTGATTCCGAGAATAACCAGGACTCGCTTGAGACCGCGAAAACAGCAGTGTTATGAGATAATTAATAAGATACAGTATTCTTATGCTTGTAAAGATATACATTTGTGGACTTGCCCTTGTGCGACTGCGTCAGAACTGTAATTAACAGTCTTTTTCATGTTGAGAAAAAGAGCTTGCACAAGTAGTGAGAAGAGATAAAGAGATATCAAAAATTTTGAGATTTTGTGTAGTTACAGTAGCAAGATAACTGTGCAGTCATATAAGGAAACATATGCAAAGCCGAGCTAGTGTTGTATAGGCACTGACAATAAGTAAGACTGTCTAGTAGTAGGGCTAGAGGGTTGTGCTTTGTGTGGACGCTTCGTGCATAAGTTCGCGACATTTCGCATTTTTCATCTACGACGCTAAAGTGCGTAACAGGGGTTAAATTGAGTGGGTGTAACGCATACGCTCGAAAAGCATACGCTCGAAAAGCGTGACACAAAGCAGTGTCCGTTTTGGAATAACTGGTTTTCGGCGAAATGAACCTTTAAAAATTTATTATACACAAAAGCGTGACATAAAAAACCGGATTTTTCAAAGAGGGGGACAATCTAAAGATTTTTCCCCAATAGCTCGAGTGAGAGAACTCACGATATTCTCACGATTGCGTTGAGTAAAGCAGTAGGGTGTTTCAGGAGTTGACTTTTTCCCGTTGACTATTTTAGCGTTTGTACACGTGGCACCTTTTGAATTTTTGAATAGACAGCTGTTCTTAACCCCTAAGCCGGGGCACCCGTAGCATCTCTGGGTTATACACAATGCGTATCTCATATGTGCGTCGAGTACAGTATGTTGTTAGGATGATGGAAACGGTGACTTACATATGTATATATGTGACGGGAGAATAACGATCAACCGAATATGCAGCTACACAGTGAAAGGCTCGGGTGATAGAGAACACACAGATGATAGAATATAATAAACGGAGTGTTTTATTCTCGGGACGGGAGAGCACCGTGCTGACCGGTCACCACGGCTCGAGGGGTGACACAGGGACAGGATTGTCACCCCCATACGAGGGGGGGGGCTAAAGTCACTGTCTCCGTGACACCACCTCACCCCGAAGAGGTGAGGTGGCAGGGCAGCATCCGAGCAGGAACACATAAACCCTAAACCCAAAATATACAAATGTTCAGATCCGAAGGGACCTCGAGGGTCCGGGGCTAATACGAGCAATGCAAGCAATGCTCGGGCACCGATCTAAACAAACGTGCTAGCGGGTCGAAGGCAGCTGTGCCGATGCATCTAAGCTAGAGTCTAAGTCGAAGTAGAAGGCGCACCACGTGGCGCGTCGGCAACAACGGGTTCGGTGATCTTGTTGTTGGCAAAGGATGGGGTCCAGACAGGCCCAGAGCGGAATGCCGGCCAGTCGACGTCCCCATCGTCGGCGGCAAAGAGGGACGGTCGGACGGCAGGGGAGTATTCGGCGTCACAAAGTCCAAGGAGCACCCGTCGTCGGGAAGAACTTTGCCAGAGGGAAGGCGGACCGGGTCATGGCAGCCGCATCGTCAGGGGCGGCACCGGCCGGCGGCGGAGGCTCCAGTGCCTGCAGAGAGTGGGCACGAGCCGCCGCCGGCACCACGGGCGGCCACGCGGACATCGGAGGAGGGGGGGAAGGAGCGGGGGCGGCCGTCGGAGCACGCCCAGGCGCGAATGATGCGGAGCATGAAAACGGGCACACACAGTCGGAGTCGGCGAGGTGGTCCGTAGTCACCGCCCACAGGCGGAAGCAAGTGATGCAAGCGAGGCCGGTGCCCTCCCACTGGAGGTAGCGTGCATTCCGCACCGGCTTCCACTCACCAACGGGGGGGATGAGCTTCTGGCGGCCCCCAAGGGCATGCACGGAGCCGACCGGCGGTTTGTCACCGCCACCACCGCCACCACCACCCTTGCCACCACCGCGCCCAGCACCACCAGATGCCGGAGGGGAAGGCGCAGAGAGGCGGGCCAAGGGAGATTCGTCACGATAAATTTTGGCAATGCGGAGGGCGAGGGCGACGTAGGTGAAAGGGCGGTTCTCCCCAAGCTCGCGAAGTACCACGAGGTCGAGTGGCGCGACGTGGGGGGAAACCGCTGTGGACGCACGGAGGGAAGGATCACGAGATAGAACTAGGGGGGCCTGCACCGGGACTCCCGATCAGGGCTGCCCGAACTAGGAAATCTCAGCAGATGTCGACAGCAACTTCAAATGTGATCGAGGGATGACGTGGGGGCATCCGTCAAATATCGGTTGCACAAAAACTTTTCGATCGAAAAATGTCGTAATATGATCAGATCAGTTTGATCGGACGACATGTTTGAAAAGAGATTTGTGTTAAACATGGAGCATCCATATAATGTAACATAAAATCCATAGGATGGAAAGATGTTCAAAATGGACAGTATATGGTCTGTTGAGTTTACTAGTTCTAGCAAAACATACATAGCAAATATGCTACACACATAATACATGATATCTCAGTCTGGCATATGACACCACATCGATTACTATTGCCCGCACAACCGCAAACAATAATGTCCTAACATCTCAATTCCAACAAATTCTATCTCCAAGTTTGCAAACTGCCCATGTCTGTTCTAGTTATCTTTGTATCATTCCGTTGTGTTCGAAGTCCTTGGTATAATCATCCCTGTGCTGGTTTCTGTTGAATCTGTATCGGATTTCCTCGACACGGCTGTGGCAAGCCAGGCATGACGCTCACTTGCAAAGATCATCTCAGAGGTGCCCACGAGGTGATCAACGTTCCTGCGTTCAGATGCCCATCCATTGCTTTTGGGTGAAATTGACAATACTTGAGGGGACACTATATTCTTTCACTTGCACTCATACAATCATCACAGGTGGAGTTGGATCACTGACTCTTGTAGGCAAGAATACTGATCATACACAGCTATCAAAGACCACCAGGCTGTTACATGGGTGAAATCAATCTACATAGAATCAGCATAGGATTTTCTCTCTTCAGTTCAGGACAGTTTGCCAGTTGTATATGAGCAAACCTCTTCCTTGAAAATAGAAAGTTCAATTTGCACCAACAACTTTCATGCACATAGCACACCATGGATTGGATGCTGTGATGAGCTATACATATATGATTGGTCCAACACTCCACAGCTTACCTGCGGTGTGCCTTGTCCACATCGGTGAGCGACTCCCACCAAAGCAGAAGTTGTGATAACTGATGTACGGCGCTGGAGTATCGTAACATCTTCGAGCTCACACCATTAAACTCAACCCAAGCGGTCAGTGCAGACACAAATGCCATCACGACCGCCGTCCAGACCAGGATGGACAAGATGGAAAAGAGCGAGCCGGTCAGAGCCAACGCCACGATCACGGTCTGTGATATACTTCGATTCCTGTGGTACGTAGGCAGTCGCAGTTGATAGAATCGGCATTGAGAAAGGATTCTGAACCGCACATACTCGCTTGGTTTCAATGGGCTCTGATGATCGTCAAAGAGCAAGTCATTGTGCACAGCTGGCCGCACCATCTCGGGTGTGCCGGCTGTTGATGATGCTTTCAGATGAGGGTGGCCGCCATCAGCGTTCCGGCTATCCACAAATTGGCCGTGCCGGTACCACTGCGGATTGGCTGGGCAGTCCTCAGGGAGCACTATATTTGCGAAGAAGGTGCTTTGCATAATACTTGTAGATCGGAGCACCTGCTCAGCGACGTCCTCGGCAAACGTGCGCAGTTGGTGCTCTGCGGCTCGGACATCCATTTGCTTGGATGATGTGGCGTACTCGCAACTACGAGTCCGAAATTTCCAGATCTCGCTCTCTATGGCCAAGGCCGCTCCACGCAGTTGTGTCCACCTTGATGACGGATCAAAGTACGCGGTCAAGGAAGCCACGACAGAGATTACAATCGAAATCACGGTGATGAAAAGTGATAGCATATAGTCATCACTGTCTGTGCCGATGTTTAGATTCACAACCACAATAATGCTAGTGACAGCTGTTAACACAACGACAAGCAAGAAGGCGGCCTTCGTGGCATGCTTGCAGTGAGTTGCTGTTCTGGAAAAATGATCCACCTTGTTCCAGCAATCTCTTATGACAACGAGCGATTCCCAGGTATTTTTGTCTGGGAGCGAGTCCAGCTTTGCAATATGCAACAACTTACGACTAATCTCCTTCACGTCGCTAATGTTCCCAGCAGAAACACGCTTATGTAGCAACAATTCGAGCCATCGATTACTCACTGCAGGAATCCAAGGGGGCATCCCCAAAGTGTTCTGATGGTAAGAGAGGGGAAGGCCGCCCCTCTCCATGAGCTGCATAATACCCAGAAGAGCGTTCTGAATTTGGCTCTTGATGCCACCAAGCTGCGCTTCGGTTACAGAGTCGCACAGGTACAAATACTCCATGAAGTTGTACAAACCATCAGGGCTCTTCACCACCCTGTGTCACATACGAGAAGAAAAACTCCTTACCCGACAAAGGTAAAGTCAAGACAGTTTCACAAAAGGTCTGCAACCTAAATTATGAGAAATATGACACGGTTAGGAGAGCTTCCTTTTGAGAATAAGACCGCCATGAGTGTTGGCAAAACACGCCCTTTGACAGGCACACACAAACTGCAGATACGGCGAGGCACGCCTCCACAATCGACCACCTCCTACTCAAAATCAAGCGTTCCGAAGCGAACACGTACAACAAGCCCGTGTTGTTCCAGACCAGGGTGAATACGGGTGGCTTTGCCGACTCCCTCCATCAATCGTACTTTTCAGTGAATACGTTTGTAACTCACTCCACCAGTTTGATATCATTCTAAGGCCACAACAAAGGCAGCTTGGCTTCATTAAAAGGTGCTGCATGGCCCCGAGTTTTAAGACAGCACTTACCTGCGAATAGTAGCGCCCTGCAGAGCCTGCTCTATGTGCAGCAAGCTTTTACGGTGGCCTTCAAGTTGGAGCACCACGGACACTGTCTTCAAACGTTCACGCACCACAGAGAGACTTTCAGCCGTGGCAAACTCTTCAGCCAGACATTTAAGCCGCGACCTGTCTATCCACTCACTCCTCTCAAACCTGGCCTTTGAGAAGGCTTGATAGAATTCCACCATTTCCTCCGCTAAGCGTTTAACCTTGCCCTCAGCATCTGATTCAAAGTCGTCCACATACGTCGCCATGGCTCTGTAGATGTACTGCGGAGTGCGAACGCCTTCCACTCTCGACTGGACGCCCAAGTTTTGATGCTGGTGAATAAGCTTTTCCAAGACCTGCCTTAGCATCGCGATGTCGGAGAACTCGTGAATTGTGGTCTGTCCGGTTTCGTTTAGCGATCGCTCGCGTTGGATTATCAACTCCTTAGCCTCTAGCATACTCTTCGGTAGACCCTCGTCGGGAAGCTTGTTACAATCCAGTAGGAGCAAGGGCACCCCGCGCGCAAGGGTGTCATGAACTTGGTCTACAAAGTCCGACAACGCTTTGATTCCAACACAGGGTATTGTTTGGGACAGTCCATGCGAAAAGCGATTCATGAATGCACGCGGGTCTCCGTCGATAATCACATAGTGCGTGCACCCCGCAAGTAGCCTGAAATTCCATACGTCTGCGAGAAGCATGCGCGGATCTTTATATTTGGTATAGTCAACTTGGGATTCGTGCTTGGACCAACGTTCGCTTTTGGACATGATTTCGTACTCAAAAGATGTTGGTTGCAGCCTTGAAAGCCTGTAGTCCTTGGCTTTTCCAATGAGCATAACGTGGAATGGGAGCTGGCCCTCCCGGCGCCGATACTCTTCCTCGCAGATCTGGTTGAACGCCTGCGCAAATGAGCACGTATCGATGGACAATAACACCAGTGCGTGAGTTTCTATGCAAACGGGCAGTACACCTTCTCGCATGAAGTTAAGGATGTTCTTTTCTTGTTCCACCAAATCTGCATAAGACTTAGCACCACAAGGAAAAGACCTCCCAATTTGTCTACTCAAGGGAAGGTTTGACCAGTGCTTGTACAAGTAAGGTGCCGTAACAGGATGGTGAACCACTGCACTCTCCATAATTTGGATCACAAGGCTTGGTGCTGGGCTCAGACCAAGTGCGCCCATAAAGTTGTCAACGTTCGTGAATTCCATTTTAGCTGCTTGTCGACGGGTGAGGAACAACAGTTTCTTCAACCCATGCCAGTCTGTCGGGATGGTTTCCACGAGGCTCCAGATGGTATTGATTTGCAGGTCTTCTAGTTGCCTCCTAAGCGCGGTGTCGTCATCCTTCTGTGTATTCAAAAGTTTCGTCTCTGATTGCCCTAAGTGCACCTCTGAAAGCGACTCGTTGGTGAAAGTAAGTCCGTCTATGCTGAGAAGAAAATCTGGGAGGATATCAGGCAAGGGATCCAAGCTGACTTTGCAACTTTTGCAACTCTCTGCTTGATTCGCTGAGAGCGGAACCCCCAGCTTCTTCACCCGCGTGGCTGACGAGTTCTCATCTGCAAGACAGCACCAAATATTGTAAGTCATCGAAAAGTAGAAACAGTCCTCAAGGAAAATACACTATCACCCATTCTTAATGGAATCACTATGGCTTGGACAGTTGGGCCATATTCTAGTTTCTCGCCTCTGAAATCCAACTCCTCGGGGGTGAGTAGGCAGCGGGGTGTATAGACGCGCCTTCCATCCTAGCGGTGCTCAACTCGGTGAGGTCCGTCTTGCACTTGACACAACATTCGCTCTCGGTCTCAAAAGAGAAGAGAAAACATGCGTCCCGCGGGTGCCGAGTTAAGGCACACGTGCAACGGAACCTCTTACCTTACCTTACTTTACCTTACTCAATCGAAACTCGAATCCCAACAGGTGACACGAAAATCTATATGATCTGACGACCGCCAAACGATAACGATGACACCGCCAGGTCCGCCACGGGTCCGCCTTTGTATTCTTTGGACAAATAGTCAATAGTTTGTATTCTTTGTACAAAATATAAACGAATGATGAGATGATCGAACGATCAGATTTCAGATGGCCTACAGGCCTAGCGGAGATCTCAAAATTGAGATCGACCAAGCCTGGTATGGACAAAGCTAAGGAAGTAAGGATGATGATTCAGAATTTCAGATCCACATTAGAATACATACCTAACTCTATGACGTTCGGGTTTTTGGCAGCCTTGGTACCATTCACGCGTGACACCGAGGCCCTCAGATGTGCCCTCGAATTTAAGCTCTCACCTTGCCCCCCCCCCAACAACCACCCCAAATACTTTATTTCGGCAACCCTCTAGCATCTTGGGATGCTTTACACGCCGCTTGAATCGAAGTGATTCGGCCTATGCGGCCAGATTAGTCACCTCAACCAATCAGCCCCAGCCCCCCCCCTACGGGGCCACTTTCGACAACCTTATATAACACCATTTTGCACTAAAATTAGGGCGGCACAGGGCAAGCCCTTGCTCCCAAATTCACTCCACACCTCCCACCTTATGTCCTTCGCAAGTAGGCACCTGCCCCTTGCCATCTACGTCGCGCTAGAGCAAGGGCCAGTATCGATAGTGCCGACTTCGCGACATATCGATAGTATCGCTACTATCACTATCAGTCGATCCCGTGAATTTAGCTATCGCGAAATATCACTATCAGTCGATTCGTCGCCTGCCACGTATCACTATCAGTCGACTCGAATATGGGAACTATCACGTATCAGTCGATTTGAACGTACACGACTATTGCTATCAGTCGATTGGTCGGCGGATTTCGAGGTATCGACTTCGAATTCACCTGTCACCACTATCGTTCGACAGCAAGGCCATTTTACAGATAATGCCTAGGCCGCCGTGAGTGCATGGGTCTCCAGTTGGAGACTTCTCGAGTCTTGAGACCATAAAACAGTCGTCACGCACAGAGCCCGGATCAACATCATGCCTTCAACTTCACACAAGACGAACCCACGCAGGGGACAGAAGCGTCCACAGAGTGGAAGTGTAGAGTCCGAAACTCTAGGCTCGGGAAAACGTGGAAAAAAAACGTCCTTCCGGCCGGTCTGCAAGGTGCAGGGAACCGGAGATGTCAAGCGAACTCAAAAGGGCCCGTTCGATCCTGCGGGTAATGACAACGTCGATTTTGTGGTCCGTGAGATCAAACAAAAAGCATCCAGCTTCGGGAAAGATCGGTGGCTGGTGGGGTGGGAGGGACTCGCCGACTCGGACGACACTTGGGAACCGTTGGAGCACCTGGCCGGATGTGAGAGTCTGATCCGTGCTTACGAGGAGAGAGAGAGGCTAAACGCCTAGAAGACCTGGAGGTGACCCTCGCGAACCGTGCTGTAACCAGGGAAGCTGAGGTTGCAGTTGCAGCTGCTGACGGGTCCGACGAGGGAGACGGTGTTCCAGAAGGCCTACAAGAAGCTCAGCATGGCAAACGCAAAGCGCCTTGCTAGAAGCACTTTTGGGAACGAATCGATCCCGACACCGACAGGACTTAGGAGCTGGTATGCAAGTTGTGCGGACCGGATAGCACACCTCTGTGCTTTTGCGGTAATACCTCGAATATGCGAACCCACCTCATGCACATGCACAAGGCGGTTTTCCAGGAGCTTGATCCCGAGGATGCTGTGGAAGAATCAGCACATAATGCGCTGACAACGACTTTGCGCAAAGTCAGGTCTACCCCGCTCCCTGACGACGTGAAAAAAATGGCAGATCAAAAGGTGCGTACTTTGTCCTTCGTTGCTTATTTGAGTTTCGTTCGTTGTCCCCCTTCGTTCCGTCGTTCTTAGGTACGTAACCTATGCCCTTTTGCCTTTACAGATTGCACTTTGGATCGCTCGTCGAGCTCGACCCATCTCTACTGGCGACAGTGATATCGAGCTGCAGGAGGCGTTTGACATCGCGTCAAGCGGAGCTTACAAGATGCCGGGATATCAGGCGGTTTATCAGCTTATCTTGGGCTTGTCGAAACAGGGCAAAGCCGATCTGAAGACTTTGATTTCTGTTGTGAGGAGAGCGCGCATTCTCCCGAGCATTGCTGGCGATATCTGGGGGCAAGGCGGTATCAGTGTATTTGGGTTATTGGCCTACTTCATTGTCGAGGAGTGGAATTACCACGAGAAGCTGATCAGAGCGATTATTCCGTTTGGTGTTGAAAGGCACACTGGTGGCAACATCCTCGTTGCCACCAAATTGGCTTGTGCGGAGGTGGGCATTGGGACATACCGCGAGGAAACAGGTGAATAAGAACCTTTTTCGTTTGTCCTTTTTTTTCAATCGATTTTCGTTTTATTTTTCGTTCGTTTACGTCGGTGGGTTTAGCACTGTCTATTTTATTTTTTTCAATCGATGTTCGTTTTATTTTTCGTTCGTTTATTATTCCCTCGCACACGCACAGGCGACGGTGAGGAGGAGGAGGACAACAACGTGGACACAGTCTCTGACAACGTGATGAACACGGTCTCAGACAGTGCTTCTAATATGGTTTCTGGGTGGGACGAGTTCAATGGCTACGAGTGTTGCTGCCATATGCTTGCGCTCTCTGTGCTCTTGTTCACTCGAGATGGCGATGTGGGCAAGACTTTCAAGAATTTGCGTGGCATGAGCAACCACTTCTCGCACTCCATTCTTGGTTGTAATCTTTTGCACGAATGCCAACTTGCCCAAGGCACCCCCCAAACGAAGCCACCACGTGACAACGACACACGCACTGGTTGGAAGGGAGCCCGTAATGTCGCAAAATGGTATCACACACAACAGGTGCGTGGGTGCACCCCAACGATATTCCGACAATGTGGGGTTTTTGTTGATGTTTCTATGCATCTTGTCACACAACACTTCTTATTCCAGTTTTTTGAGTGTTGTTTTGTGTTGTGTTTCGTGCAGACCGCTGTCCAGTGGTACGATGTGCAGCAACCACTGCAAGCTGCCACTGCTTGTAAAAACCCGGACGGGTCTGTTTACAAGGATCACAAGAACGACGCGGACCAATGGATCGTCACTCGTGACGCCTACTACGTTTTGGATCTCCCATACCAGGTCGTGTTACTACTCGAGGCCACAAAGCACCCGACGATTTCGTTGATCCTTCCCACCATTGGGAAGCTTATTGGTCAGCTGTCTACTGTTGTGCCCTTCAAAGTAAATAAGAAGGTTGTCACGCTTTGTCCTGCTGTGGTGAAGAGTATGGCCGTGCTCCATGCTGACTTGACCAGACGTTTTTTCACAAACTTGATGGAATCCAAGTTGGAGGATTGGGTGGTGGCTTGTGGGTTGGACCCACGCTACAAACCACGTTCAAGAACCTCACCTGTTGGAACAAAGGTGAGTTCGTTTCAAATGAAGTGAACGAATGGTTAGCTCTTGGCATTCGTTCCCTTCACGCTCAAGAAGATGAACACATTTGCTTTGTCAAGTGAAAATTGTAAATGTGCCGTGTTGTCGCAGGCAAGTTAACCCAGAAGCAGTGTGTGATGTGGCTCCAGTTGGCTTGGGAAACTAACTGGAAGCCAAAAGCAGCCGAGGCAGTCACCACGTCCAAGCCAGTGGAAACGTGTGCTCTTGCCAGCTTTTTGTGCGACTCAGATGATGATGATGAGGAAGTGCCAACTGAAGCGATGGCACCAAGTGGTGATAAGTTGGATGAGTTAGGGCAGTACCTGCAACTGCCTGTTGAGCCTGCGAGCATCGACGTGCTGGCTTGGTGGAAGGCACGCAAGAGTGCCTTCCCAAATCTTGCGACCATGGCAGCGTCACATCTTGCCACGCCTGCTAGCACAGGAGGTGTAGAGAGGTTCTTTTCTAGGGCCACTCGGGCACATGATGACTTGCGCAAGAACATAGGAGAGGAGTTTTTGGAGCATATGTTGATGGCAGGCACGGTTGCAGATTAGAATAACGAACACGCTGTTTTGAGTAGTTGAGTGTTGAATACTGCGTTTGCATACCTTCATATCCTTCGTAGCACTCACTGCATAAGCTACTATCGGCACTATCGATATGATCGAACTATCGTTGATTATTAGTTAAGTAACTGCACCAAGACTCTATATCGATATTTCCGATAACCGATACTATCGATATATCGTATTTATCGCCGATTATCGGATTGCAATGTCTAACTATCGATTGTGCAGGTTTTGGTGTTCCATATTTAATTTATGACAAATTACATATAAATGTCCAAGTAATCGATTATTTATCGATTGTGCCGATTATCGATGCCGTTTTTCGGATATCGGATTGTATCGATACCGAAAAACCAAATCGATATAGAGCCCCGAACTGCACTATCAGTATCAGTCGATAATGAAAATTTCATTATCACTATCAATCGATAGGAACTTTCGTAAAAATCGGGATCAGTCGATTCCATAGTATTCTATTATCACTATCAATCGACCTGGGCTTTGTAAACTATCAGTATCAATCGATTCGAATTTTTGAGAAATCGGGAAATATCGATCCCTTAAATCTTAGGCGATACTGACCCTTGCGCTAGAGCCCGCCACAAGCAGTGAACTCGGTGGTACCGACCTGCCCACACCCGTGTGGGGGCTAACCGTCATAGAGCTAAGCGTAGGTTAAGTGTATGTGACAGAGTGACACTACTGTACCGGAATATCCAAGTACACTAGATATCAGAAAGTCCCGTACTCGTGTGGATAAACTGTATAAGATAAATAAACCCTAAGCTAGATATACCCGGAACGGTCTCGGACGGTCTCGGAGTCTAGCCTACCTGTGACACAGCGTGTGTCACAGAACGAACCTACAGATCAGTCAACAGTCCAGTGTTGGTCCTAGGGATCTGTCATAGGGGCCTGACCGGGACTCCCAGTCAGGGCTGCCTATACAGATTTCAGCACACCACCCCAGCACTGTGGGTGGTGACTGGCTAGGAGAGTCAGAAAATGTAAAGTTGTAAGTGTTAGGGCAGGAGCCAGGGTGACAAGGCCTAACTGCTAATCTAACTGTGCAATTCTGATACACAAATTAGAACCCTCTAGCTAGCACAAGAGCAGAAACTCACAGGCAATTAAGGTCCTGCTAAACTACTGAAAGGCTCTGTGTCAGCAAGTCAAATTGAAGATTTCAAAGGTGTCAAAGTAAAACCATAAACCAGATTGAAGAAGTCTTTGAGGTCACAGGAGTTCTGCACACCACCATGTTGGTGTGCCTCCAGAGTGAGCAAGAAGTCAATCGACAGTACCAAAGTAGTCAGCGGTGGCCTCACGGAAGTCCATCCCATAATAGGAAGTAAAGTAACCAGCTCCATAATAGTGCTCCGCATCAAGAGGACCGCTCTCATGTAAGGCCATGCCGTAATAAAATGCCATGCCGAAACCCAAATCCGCTTGAGCTAAATCCTGAAATGCTAAAAAGCTCAGGCTGTCAGGAGGCTCGGGCGGCTGAAGCTGTGGCACATCGTCAGTCAACAAGAGACCCTGAGCCGGCATCACCGAGTCAACAAAATCATTCGTAGAGCAAAATGACGGAGCTTGCCAATCGAGATCACCACCAGGCGAAGGCACCTCCGTAGCCGGTGCACATGCCGACACAGCATAAGCTGTGGATGCCGAAACAGCTACACCTGCAAAAGAAATGCAGAAGAGGGAAAGCATGGCGAGAGCGCCGACCGCCGGCGTGCCAAAGCCGAAAGGCGGCACACCGCACCCGATGGCACCGGACGGAGCTCGCGGCTTCACCGCGAAAGTACCGTCGGCGTAATCCTCGTAGTCGTCCGTGTCATAGCCTGTCAGGTCAGACGGGTGGACGGTGGCGTGATTCACCGTCTGCACGAATCCTCCGAACTCACCGCATGTCGCCTCCGTGGTGGTTACCCGCGCCGATTGAGTTGGCGCGGGCTGTACATCCTTCACCTGCGAAACAGGCATAGCAGGGGCCGGCACGGTGGACGCCGATGCCGCCGCACCACCTGCCGGAACCTGCCCCTCCGGTGTGATCCCCGCCGCAGCGGCAGGGCCACACACCAGAGCCGACGCATGCTCCTCAACCGCACTCCCAGGAACAAAGGACGCGTGAGTGTAGTGTACCTTTCCTTGGGCGGCCTGAACCTCAGAGGTGAGGGCATCAAGCCGCCGCAAGATGTCCTCGTCGTCGGTCCCGCCAGAAGGCGGAGGCGGCACGGAGAAACCGTAGGCCGCCACGTCGATCCCACCGACGCCGTCCGCGGAGAGCACCGCGGGCGGACCATACGCCAACGCCGCATGCGAGAAGGCCTCCGGCCCAATGTCTGCCGCGTCCTGGAAGACCTTCACGAGCGCTAACGCGTGCAGGCCCTCCGCGTCCTCCTGCTCAATGGGAATGCAGAAAGCCGCAGCCGTGGCCGGCGAGTACTGGCGACCGCCAAGCGGACAGTCGCGGTACGGGTGATATACTTCACCTTTACCGGCCTTGCGGCAGCGGTGGCACAGCGGCTTCGCTTTCATGCTGTCGCGGTCAAAGCCGGCCGCGGGGGGGCTGCCTGCACCCACGCGAAACCCCCTCGGATGCTGCTTCCCCCGATGCTGCGGCTGCGGCTGCTGTCCCCCGCCCGCACGGCCACTTCGCACCAAGGCCTTTAAGGCCGCGATCTCCTCGAGGAGCACCGCGTACTCCGACGACGTGACCAGAGCGGAGGGCTTACCGTCCATCCCCAGCACCTGCTTCTCACGTGCCGACGCCCCCTCGTCCGACTGTGCCCATGCCTGGAAGATGGCCACGACGAGAGCCTGCAGCGAGCGGAGAGTAACTCCGCCGAGGTCACCCGCAAGCGGATAACGCACCTTCACCGCCGCGTAGAAGACCGGGTCGAGGCGGTTGTACAATGAGAGCTTGCGGGTCTCGTCGGTGGGCCGCCAGTCAGGAGCGCGGTTATCCCGCACCAGACGTTGCTCACGAGCCAAGATCGGCTGCGGGTCAACGCCTGCGGGATAACGAAGCGCCGCGTGCTCCTGCTGGTGGCTCTCGCGTAAGATCGCCGGCACGCTCCCCTTGATGATGTCGATGAGAGCTCGACGTCCATCTCGGTCAGCTGAAGAGTCCGTACCCCGAAGCCAGGTGTCAGCCACAGAGTTCCGCTCCACGACGAGGGCCAAGACGTCATAGAGGAGCCCATTAACCTTCTCGATAACCAGAGAGGTGGGGTCGTCGAGGTCAAAGGGGGCCAAGTCCAATCCAGCGGACTCAAACTCGGTCCGAAGCTGCACCACCAACTCGGAGAGGCGGTCGGTGTCGTCGGTACCACGATAATGATGTTTCTTGGAACCAAGGATATCCTCGCGGATACCCTTGGCCCAAGCCCGATGCAAGCGCCCCTTGTACACTGCGTCAACCGTGGAATGCTGGTCGACCAGGTGCTTCCGCAACGCGACAGCAGCGTCGGTGTTGCTGGAAGCAGCAGGGGGCACCACAGGCGGGGTGCTAGCGGTCGGAGTGTCCCGAACCGCATCCAGAAGCCGTATTGAGGCGTCCAAGTCGGAGTCCCTCAATAGGCGTTTACGAGCTCGTGTAGATGCTGCCATACTGTAGAAAGCCAGAGAAAAGATGATGCGCGGCTGCACGTTTGGGTGTTGTGGCGGAAATGTAGGAAAGGCGTGACGGCGGAACGTGCGGAGAGGCGAAACGAGCGTGGGGCACTTGCAAATGTCGTCGTGGTCGAAGGTGTCCGGAGCACCAGCCCAAAATACGTAAGCCAGCGGGATCAGGGCAGGCAAAATAACGTAGATGGACATTGCCAAAACTGAGCAATAGCAACGCGCGGTGCCCATGACTCGCAGCCGCAAAAAAGACGTCTACCGTAAAGCCATGTCCCAAATCCTAGTCGCACCCAAACGCGCAAGTGCGCACCACCTCTTCAAGCGGCTGCTTAGCCAATCATGGCCAAGATAGCAAGTGGAATGAAGACGTGGATGGGGCCACGACCTACCGGAATATCCAAGTACACTAGATATCAGAAAGTCCCGTACTCGTGTGGATAAACTGTGTAAGATAAATGAACCCTAAGCTAGATATACCCGGAACGGTCTCGGACGGTCTCGGAGTCTAGCCTACCTGTGACACAGCGTGTGTCACAGTACGAACCTACAGATCAGTCAACAGTCCAGTGTTGGTCCTAGGGATCTGTCATAGGGGCCTGACCGGGACTCCCAGTCAGGGCTGCCTATACATATTTCAGCATACTGTACTGACCTCTGACCTTTATCGTCTTGGCATGAAGTAAATTACCTTACCTTAGCAAAGCAGCAGCAAAGCTCAAATCCCAACGGGCGACGCAGTCGAATTTTTGATCCCACGATCGCCAGGCGCTAACGATGACAGTGCCACAACAGTCGCGTCGTATGTACCACGACGCCACCCACGCGTTATGGCATGGCATGCTGGGAAGCAAAAAGCAAAGCATTGTCGCGCACATGATCCTGTGGTCAGATGATGTAATGGCGATATCCATGTTAACATCGCATGGTGATTAATCGTGCTGTCCAAAAAGATCGACGCCTAGTGGAGATCGCATATTTGTGATCGACAGCGCCTAGTCGACCCTCTAGCCTCTACCGTCATTTGCCCGCTGATGTTGTGACACAGATATCCGCGTCATACGTCATACTGGCAACGTGGCAAGGCACACTGAATCTTGATTTTTACTAGGCTTGGTCGATCTCAATTTTGAGATCTCCGCTAGGCCTGTAGGCCATCTGAAATCTGATCGTTCGATCATCTCATCATTCGTCTATATTTTGTATTTAAACAAAGAAAACAAAGGCGGACCTGGCGGTGTCGTCGTTATTGTTTGGCGGTCGTCAGAGATCATATATTGATTTTCGTGTCACCCGTTGGGATTCGAGTTTTGATTGAGTAAGGTGAGTCAGGTAAGTAAGGTACATTTCCTCTGGTCTTAGATCATAACTCTATGACGGTCCGGTTTTTTTCAGCCTTGCGACCCACGTACGCGTAAGACCCGAACCCCGAGAGCCGGCCTGCATTTCGAACCTCCCCACCCTGCCCCCCCGCCAACCACCCCAAAAGTATTATTTCGCCACTCTTCTAGTGTGTTGGGACACCTCGCGCGCCGCACGAATCGAAGCGGTTCGCTCGCTACGCCCTGCTCCGTCAGCGCAACCATGCTCGGGCCACACCCCCTCCAATGCCCCCACCTACCACAGTCTACATCAACAACCTTTTGCACTAGAATTAGGGGTGTGCCGAGCCTCCATGTGGCAAGGCGCGGTAGTCCCACATCCCACCTGATGTCCTTCGTCATCCCCACCATGCATCTTGCCTTGGCCATCGAGCTACACGCCGCTACAGCACGCCAACTGCACCCTGCCTCAACCTGTCGTCCCACCAATTGAATTCTGGGGGGTGGACCGTCATAGAGGTAACAAGACTGAAGAGTTAGAGTGTCACGATAGACTTAGACACGCAGCACAGACACAGTTTTAGAAAAAGAAAAGAGAGTACAGTTGAGCAGTGCCTCACACGACAGCGACAGTGGCAGTAGCAGTGACACCTCGGTACAAGCGAAGGTACACGTGTCACGTGACAAGAGAGTCCACTCGACCGAACAATTCGACGTTTTCGAAGAATCCTGTCCCGTCGCGTGTCCGTCGCGTGTCCTGCTCTCGAAATTGATGGGTTAATCCGCCAGTAGGGCTCTACACAACCAACGCAAGTGAAGAAATTATCATAAACTATATATCATACAAGAAATTAGATGCATGTGTTGCACACTTTACACGTGAAGTATCCTATTCGTCCTCCCTCTCAGTCTTGATTCGTGACCTTACGCATTTAACTATTCAGCATCCTGGATCTCATAGTGTTTTTCGCGCGGACTACAATCGTTGCTGGTTATAGTTTCGAAGGAACGCGGGCCAAGCGGCATGACTTCCCCAGAGGCCCCCTTACCATTCGGCGTCCCTTTATCAGTTATAGCGATTCAGCTAAGCCAGGTGAGTATGCAATATGCCTATGAGTGTGTGAAACGTTTTGAAAAAGTTATAGCTGTCGCAGTAGCTGCTCGGGGCTTTGTACTCTTCTGCAACCCGACAAAAATTATCTGCAAGGTTCCACAACTAAATGTGTATTGAACTGCAGGGCATCTTCCATCAGATGCCGTTTACGTTGCTTGTGTACATGGTTCAAGACTTCGGCCGCTACACAGCTGTACGCGACAAATATATTTCATTTTGCATCCTCCTGCTATCAGCCGCGTGTGGAGCCCAGCACTTGTGAATTTCTTGTCTGTTTTCATCCACTGGGCCTGTGCGAAAATCAAGTAACGACTTTGCTTCACTGTAGCACTTTGATTATTTTGAACGCGCCATGCCTGCCGTGCAGTTATTTCCTGCAGAGTTCATAAAATACTGTTGCATGGACGAAACAACGTGCGCCACAAACGGCCTACTTCCCTCTCCTCGGAAATATATTTGCACGCCCGAGCGCTGGGATATGTGTTGTTGCCAACGCAGGAGGAGGAAGAAGAGATCGGAAAAATGACAGGAATACTCGCAAGTCTTTCCCAAGCAGGGTCATTCATCGCGTCTTATGGCTGGGGGCTGGCATCGGACTCCGTTGGGCGGAAACCGGTCATCGTATTCGGTTGCTCTTCGGCGGCGGTTTCCTTAATTGGATTAGGTATGTCTTCGTTTGTTTTAGAGTGAACTAAATCAGCAACAGATTCCAGTATCCTGCTCGAGAAATTCCCTTTTACGACTTGCATCGTTTTAACGGAGTATATTAACCTGAGGAACTGCGGGTTCCGAAGGGCCGATGCCGGCTGTCAATATCGATAGAAAACTGAAAGTACGTCTGCAATCCCTTCTAATCAATTTCGGTTCCCTCTGGATCGAGTGCTCAATGGCAGGCCTGAGTAACTCCTACGCGATGGCCTGTGTAGTGCGATTATTGGGTGGAATTCTCAACGGCATCATAGGCACGCCCAACCACTAAATGTACCACTTTCGACGTTTATTTTCCTCTCGCTAGACCTCTGTGTGCCTTCGCTTAGATATGGGCGGCTTTTGCCTTCCGCATTGTTTGTTCTGTTTATGCCCCATGTATGCCGCCGGTCTTAGGGTTTTAGGGTTTGGGCAGTCGAAGATCGGTGAAGCAAGTGATGCTCGAGTTCAAGAAGACGACTCGCAGTTTTTTGAGCTTAGGAAGTGTCGCAGGGGCTCTAAAGACCGCGATCGCCGAGCTTACTGACGACACCAACAAAGCGAGAGGAATGAGCTACCTCTCCATGGGTTGGGGCATCGGAGGTGTTCTCGGGCCGCTGATCGGTAAGGGTCTCCGTTCAGCAAAGCCAGGTTCCTATTCGGATCCCTTGCAAAAAATTTCCCTCAGGCAGTGTTTGCTTGCTAGTGTCCGCCGGCGTTGACACTGGCGTTGGATGGGAAGTGAAGGCCTAAAATGGCTTTTGACGGTCTGCGACCAACTGTGGCTGCCTAGCTGCGTCTTCTCCAACCCACCTCTTGTGAGTCCGGGCTGCTTCTTTGACGCAGCCTTGCCTCGTGAGGAGCGTTTGGAGGAGGGCCGGCGAGCAGGGGGCTCATTGTCCAAGCCTTGCAGCGCGGAAGGCCTCCTTTTGGACACCTTCCTCTGCCCGGAAGGCGCACTCTTCGCCAGATTTCCTTACCTTCTTCCTTGTCTGGTAATGAACTGTCGCCCTCTTTGATCAATCCCTGCCTGAGTGCTATCGATTTTGCACCACCGAGCTAGGCATTGTGACTGTGTTGAATGTGACGGCATACTCTTGTGGTGCGGCACGTGGATAGATTGATGACAATCCCGAGTGGCAATCGTTCGGGCATTGTCCAAGTTCTTTCCTCTATATTATCAGCCCTGATTCAGGTTGCTTCAGTTGCACTGGTAGGCGTCGAGGTGGGCTCATCAATCTTTGCAAGAGTGAGAGAGCGCTTATCTGCTTAATTTGTTGCATTTTTCGCAACTTGCAGGTGGCTGCTGCTGTCAACTTTTTGGCTGCCGCACTGAGTGTTTGCTTGTTGCCCGAAACGTTGGCTAAGAAATCGGAAGGTACGTCACGGAACATGCCACGGTGATGCGCATGTGCCTGACTACACTTGACTAGCTTCCTATGCAAACACACCTTTCAGATATGCAAACACACCTTTTATGCATTATCATTCACTGAACATGTAAAAGCATGCATATCGCATCTGACATACGTTGGTAAACATGAAATAACATAGATGCCATGCAATATAGCTGATGAAACTTCGGGTAGAAAGATGTCGTCGCTGGATATGTTACTTGAACCCTTGTGCAAGCACTTCAGACGTCCCCCACTGCATCGCTCGATTACCACCTTCCAGAAAGCAGCCTCTTAATGACACGTGGATTACAAGGTTCTGAGAATGAACACATGGAGAACAAAAATACATGGCAGCTGCCACACCAAGTGCTGTTGGCTCCAAAACCCTTCTCGTAGCAAAATAGCCGAAAGAGGTTGCTGTGCGCGCGTGATGGGAGGCGCTTTGAAATGCCCGACGGCGGGTTGCGGTATGCCAATAGGGAGTGCTTACCAACAATTGGCATTGGCAGAGGAGAAGGTGGGCACAACACCCATCATTTTGGAAAGTTGTAGTAGTCGTCAAGTATATTTTGCAAGCAAGTTTTGGAAATATCACTGGTGTACAAATGCTACAATGGTCAGTGTTTTGATGCTGGATCGCCTGCCACTCGCATTGGCACAAGTATATTTTTGTTCACTACGACGCAACAGCCTCGATGGTGTCCCCACACGGCAGCCTCGATGGTGTCTTTCGGCCTCGGCCAGCCTTTTGAGCTCATGTCTAGGGCAACTTAGACTTCATGTGCTCCGTGGAACCCTCTCCCTGTTTCAGGATGACCTCGAGCCGATTGAGATTGAGCTGGGGAAGATGAGGACAGACGTTGCTGAGGGGAATGACCCCCTTCCTCAAGACATGTCGGCAAATCCCAACACAAAGGTGTCTCCAACAGATCTCAACAAGTCCCTGCACAAGTCCGATGCGCACACTGCATCTGGAAAATGCGACCCAGTCCATCATCGAGCACGTGGCATTCCATCATCGCGCGCGTGGCATTCCATCATCGAGCGCTTCGCATTCTATCATCGAGCGCTTCGCATTCCATCATCGAGCGCTTGGGGAGGACTTTGACGCAGCGTCTTCCCAGGGGAACCCGGGTGAACAGGTGTCGAGTAGAGAGGAAGTTGACCTCGATCTGGAAGAAGGCATTAGGGAGTGGTATCGCGATCGGCAGTGCATCTTGTGCTTGTGTGGATACGGGATCATCGCCTTCACGTTCATGGTGTTGGATGAGGTAAGCAAGCTCGCCTTTTCGGCCGCAACACTGCATCGGAGTCCAATATGATGCGCCCGGTATACGAGAAGCGCCTTACATTGGCTGAGACCCAGGCGAGTGCACCAAGAGGTTTGCACCGGTGCACGTGCTGTTCCCCGCCGGGGCAGTTTGCGTTGTCGGTTGTCTGCCGCACGCTGCGTGCACATGCCGGGGATATTGTACCAGACCAATGAGAGTGCATCGGGGACCTCGGAGTAGATTGAAATTCCATCGAAAGTCGCATGGCAATCGGTATCATTCCAAATGGGCAGCCTCGGCTGTCATACTCCGCCAACCCGAATCCAAGGGGCACTAAGGGTGTTGGAACGGATGCCTCGTTGCAGGCTGTGCCGGTCTACGCGGCTGCCACGGTGCATGCAGGAGGCTTGGCGCTTCCCCCTGCAGGCCTCGCCGGCCCTCTGATGTTTGGTGGCGTGTGCCTCTTTGCATGTGAGCTCACACCCTTCTCACAGAGCCCGAGAGCCCTCCGTGTGCGGCACGGGCCGTGCGGACCCGCTGCTGGTCGAGATTGTACCGGATTCAATAGATTGCGGTTCTCCACATGCATGCCCGCATTCCGCCGAGCATGCAAAACTCGGCCATGCACCACCAAGCGTCCATCACGCGGCCGGGAGATGTCGATACAACTTGAGCCGAAGACGAAGCCCACCAGAATGTAGGTGTAGGTGGCGCTGCATTAAAGATGCGTCACATGATATCCCGTCTCACGGTGGAGAGCTCATGATACAGCGTGAAGTCGAGCGCCGAGTCCATCAGAACGCATTGTGGAGGCGCCAGTCTGCTGCTGCGCGGGGGTCCTTGTATTGGAATCTGCAGTGTCTGCTGATCAGTTTGATGTAGAGCATGACTGTCTAGGCCTTGCACAGTAGTCAGGATGCTCAAACCCTGAAGGAACCCTGAAGAAACCCTATGAAACCCTTAGATCTAGATCTGTAGATCTGCTGAACTAATCGTGACCGTTGGATCATATGATGACCATCGGCAAGACACAGTGTGTAATAGTTCACCGGCCCATCGCAGACGTGTCACTGCGGTCGTTATGAACTCGACAGTGACACGTCATACTCTAATTAGTGAACTTTCGCTTAGACTGCCCAATCAGTAATGATTGGGCGCTAACGTTCGTGGCGTTTCGAGCTGCGAACTGATATATCTTTTGAGAATGAAAGTTTACGCTCGCTTTTTGCAAATAACCCTGTATAGAATTCCAAAAGTTTATGGGCCCACTTACATTGTAAGTGAGGATCCATTTTTGTTTATCACGCAAACTTTCCACTGCGCGTAAGAGAATTCACTATGGTCAAAGGGAGTAAGAGCTTTTGCCAAGCGACGACACCGTCACCTCCTGGTGACGCGCCAGCTTATGAGGAGAAGCCTGGCGAGTCGTCTTTGCGAGATATTGCGCTGAGTGTTCACCAGGAGCAAATCTCGGCGCTTACGGAAATGATGAAAGGTTTGAGTGCTCAGCTCTACGATATGCGCAGCCTTAATCACTCAGCTCCCTGCGCCACTGTCCCTGTGGACCAACATCTCAATTCGTCGCCCGCTGGTGGGCGACGTCCTTTACCAAGTCTTTCTGATATGACTAAGGGGCTTTCCGCGGACTCGTACTTTTCTGGCAAGGAAACTGACCAGGAAGGAATTTGGGACGAGTGGCTTGCAAAAGTTAAGCCCTCTTTGCGCCACCCTTCTCTTGCGCTACTGCTCTCGGAATCTACTCCGCTCCATATGGTGAGGGGGGATGACCTCTATCTTGAAGAAGCGAATCATCTGTTTTATGACTTCCTCTGCCGTGTTACCACTGGCACTGCGAACGCTGTCGTTCGCAGTTACGAACAACATTCTGACGGTCACGGAGCTTGGCTTGAGCTATCCAAATTGCGACGCAACACCAGCGTCGTCTACTTCATCACCCAAGTGGATAAGCTACTGTCGCTACCGAATCAACTCTCGAGACTTGCCCCTCCTCTTCCAACGTTTTTGGAGTCGAAGGAGACTCTTCGGCGTGTACGCGAGTACTCCGCGAACGCGCGCGTTACTCCTTCTGGCAAGCCTCTGTGTATGGAGACGGTTGAGACCATATTTTCTGCCATGGCTATTGTGCGAGTGCACCCCGACTATATGCTCCTCAAGGCCAAATTCATGTCTGAGACCCTGCCGACCGCGAGTGTGCTGTCGGACCAAGTAAAATCTCACTACGACACCATTCTCGCCCCGCGTGCTGCTGTGGCGCAAACTGCCCACGCGCTGGATACTCAATCTGAAACTGCTGGTGCTATTGCTGACGACAGGCGTAAGCAGGAGGAGGCGAAGCGGAAGCTACTGGCTGTCAAAGTCCCGTGCCCTGTCTGTCACAGACGTGGGCACCCTGCTAAGGACTGTTTCATCAAGAACATCGAGAAGCGGGAGGCGTTCTTCAAGAAGGCTTCCCCGACTACCAAGGCGGCAATTCTCAAGAGGGTGGCGGACTATGAGAAGCATGGTAGCTTACCGAAGCCTGGTGAACATCTTGGTGCTGCAGCTGGACAATCTGAACTTCATCCTGGACCGGAAGAGGCTGGTGAGGTCCTTTTTGCCATTCGGGAGGCTGGTCCATCTGACTTGCACCCTGGCCTGAGCGAGACCGGTGAAGATATATATGCCAGCTATTCGGGCTCTGGATTATTGGAATTTGGTCGTTCTAGCATCTCTGGCTTGCTGACCCTTTGCCCGGCCTCGGGCCAGCTATCGACGTATCAGAGCTCCGGACTGGTGGAGTCATCATTACTGGACGGTGCACGATCTGCCCCGAGCCCAGGGTCAGCTGAGGCTGGTAATCTCAACATCTCTGGGTCGCTGCCTTCCAGTTCGGCCCCGTGCGAGCCCTGGATATCTGGTCGGGGCTCTGTACCTGTGGAGTCCCAGTCCTCTGTGTTCCCGGTATTCAATTACTACTCTGTCCTGACGGAGGTGGGCGAGCCTGAGGTTGTTGTATCCCACACTGCTGGTGAGTACACTGGGGACAATGAGGGCACTGTGAGTGCACCTCGTGTGGAATTGTCTTCAGTGGGGTGCCCTCCTCGCAGGGCCAGGAAGAAGCACCACTGCTACGTTCCCAACAAGCATTCTCCTGTGCTCAGCCGTCGTCACCGCACCAAGGTTGTACCTATTTATGACTCGTGGGTCTACATTGATGTCCTCACTGCCTTCTTCCCTGACAAGGCTCGCCTGAAGAGGACACAGGCCCAGTGGGATGATGGACGTGATCAGCACCTGGGTGACACTTTTCAGATATCCCCGAGGCAGTTATGGTTCAAGCCTGAATTGCAACGGTGGCACTCTATCATGATGGCCGGGTCTGTGGAGATATTCTTTCGTGCTCACCACATACTTGACAAGGGTACTACTCTTCCTCGTGGTGTTGAGCACACTGTCAGTGCCGAGAAGATCCTCTGCCAGCTCCGTATCATCAGGCAGGCCACGGATGATATGGACATATTACTAAAGCTGGAGTCTGTCATGGTGCGCACCTCGCTGGTAGACCTGCATAGCTGGGCGTCTGAGCTCGGGGGGGCCACCAGGGCCTTGATACAGGTAGTGGAGGACTTTGGAGGCATGCTGTCCCTCGGTGAGGGGTGGGGTACCAATGCCTGGCCTGAGTACTCGGACTCTGGCTCGGATGATGATGCCTCGATGCCAGACCTGGAGGATGCCTCTGACTCTGACGAGGAGGAGGAGGACATGTACCTTGGGCACTCTGACGAGGAGGACATGCACCTTGGGCAGCCAGTTGAGAGTGATGTTGGGTCTGTTGCCAGCCTTGTTTCTGGCTCAAGTGATGGTGATTCTCTACCAGACCTGGAAGATGCCTCTGACTCTGACGAGGAGGAGGAGGGTATGTACCATGGGCACTCTGACGAGGAGGAGGAGTACATGAGCCTTGGGCAGCCCGTTGAAGGAGTGGGTTACAGCCCCTTTGATGATTGGGCCTCTGGGCTGCTTTCTCCACCTCGCAAGATCCGCTTCTGCTCTGTGGCTCTGCTTCCCAGTGACTATTATGAGGACCACTGTGAGAGCTACTATGATGATGCCTGTGATGACCTCGTCGAGGATTTGGACTTGGGCTCTGACCCACGTGGTGAGTGTGCTTGGGTGCCTTGTGATACTTGGGCATCTGGCATGTATTATGCCCCTGATGCTGGCCATGCTCAGGTGGCATGTGGTGCGAGTGCTGGCAGCAGTGGCACTCAGTCTGCGGTGGACAAGAGTGCTGTTATCGACAATGGCGCCACCAAGCACATCTTTAACTCTGTCCGGGTGTTCAATGCGGACTATGACAGTACAGCCTGTGAGACCTGCAGTGTGGTGCAGAGTCAGTTTGTGAGCTCCTCTGGCAGTGGCTCGGTGACCTTTGCCAAGAAGGATGTAAAGTCTGGGCGCATGGTTGGGCTGCAGCTCCTTGGCACACATTTATTCCTGGGCAGCCCTTCAACCTCTTATCTGTGGTGGCGCTCGAGGATGCAAGTTTTCTTGTGGACTTTGGGGCCAGAACTGTGTCCAAAGGGGGGGTGGTGTTCTCCTTTGCCAGAGTTGGCAATCAGTACATTATGCATGAGGACACACATAACACTTTGGACACTCATCTAGCTTGTGTTGCCAAACATACTGATGATCAACGAGACCGCTCTGACTGGAAATTTGAGGACACCAAGCCTCACTTCACCACTCATGGCCCTTTCCTCCTGGAACTATTTTCCTCTGATGACAACCACATCCTGGATGACTACTGTACCATTACTGACACATGTTTTGGTAAGGATTGGGCTGGCAAGCATTGCTATGGGAACCCGCCATTCGACCATGCCATCATCCTACAGTGTCTCCAGAAGGCCCTCACTGACTTCGACAGGGACCCTTCCAACGCCAAATTCATGTTCATATTGCCTAAATGGGTCACAGCGAGCTGGTGGAGTTTGGTCTCTCGCTTTGATGTTATTCATGAATACCCTGCTGGTGCTAAGATCTTCTCTGCACCCAGGGATTCATGCTATAACGTGGCCAATCTGGAACCCTGTGGAGAAGATCGTGTATGGATCGAGGACACCAAGTGGCCAGTGATGGTTTTGTTCAAGGACTCGCACACCACAGAGCAGATGGACATCAAGCTGCTACAACATGTGAGGCTGGGTCACGTTGGTGACAAGCCCGTTGATCACATGTTTGCTCAAAGTGTTCCTATGCCCATCAGTGAGTCACAGTACTCTGGCAGCCCAGTGCAACATCGCCCCGAGAGGTGCATTGCCTGTAGGCTGACCAAGGCCATAAGGCCCTCTGTGAAACCCACTGGGAGGGAGCTATCCAAGGAACTGGGGAATCTTGTATGGTCAGACACATGAGGACCATTCCGGACCAGTGCTGGGGGTTACAGATGGTTCGTGCTGTTTGTCGATGACTCCACTACATGGATATGCATATTCTTTCTCAAACTGAAGTGTGACTATCTCAAGGCTTTCCAGCTATACCTGCAGGAGGTGAAGCGCCTAAGAAGCACCATGAACCTGTCCAGCGAGTACCACATGGTGCTCCACACTGATGGTGACAGTACCATGATTGCTGGGCAAACTGCAGCTTTTTGTGAGGAGCATGGTATTGAGCAAAGGCATGGCTCCCCATACCTGCATGAGAACCAGGCAAGGGTAGAGAGGTCACACCGAGATGTACAAGCCATGGCCAGAGCACTCCTACTGACTTCTGGATTTGATGTGGACATGTGGCCCCTGGCCACCCGCCATGCGGTGTACATCCTTAACCGTGTATTCCGAAAATCTCTGGGGTGGACTTCGGCTTACTACCTCATCAGGAAGAAGCATGCGGACCTGTCCCAGCTGCGAGTATTTGGATGCATGGCCTACCCCTTTATTGACCCCACGATCCGTGAACATAAGCTCAGCAACCGGGCTCGTGAACTCAGATATGTTGGACATTCTGAGGTGTCATCTGCCTATCTGCTATATGATTGTGAGTCTGGAAAGGTGGTCAACTCTGGTATGGTCACCTTCTCGGAGAGGCTGGACAAGCTGGGTAAGGTGGTGACCACATGGGATCCTTCTGCGGTGACCCCTCTCAAGACCAACTTCATGGTCACCACTCTGGATGCGCCCTACAGAGATCCTCCGCTTGCACTATTGGAGACTGCTGTATTGGAGCAGGGTGTGTACTTACCTGAGGACAGTGATGAGATTGTGGCTGTGGTGAAGGTGGAAACCTCTGATGATGTGTGCTGGGTGAGTTTGAGCTCATATCTCAAGCCAGGCAGTGATCGCCTGTCACTATTGAGGGGTTGCCCCTCATATGGGAGTGTCAATGCTCACTATCCACTGTTCACTGAGGTGCGTGCTGTCACTGGAAAGGGGGACTCTGAGGAGGCCATGATTTGTTCATAATGGGATATGACTCCAGGATGCAGAGGAGTGACGTGGAGCCCTGCCTGTATTTCATCCGGGACACCACTCTCCAAGTCATCATTCTGGCCTACGTGGATGACTACCTGGTGGCCACCAATGACAAGTCTTGGTATGACACCTTTGTGGCCTCTTTCCATGCACAGTATGCGTGCAAAGATCTTGGGGTGCTGGACTTGGTCATGGGTATCGGGGTGCGCTGGGGAAGTGATACAGCAGACTTATCTCAGTCTGGTCATGTCTCCCAGATCATCAGCACTTATGGCCTTGATGATGCCAAGCCAGCAAGTTTACCGATGTCACCTGGCACTGCGCTGGCTCCTACTGATGGTAAAGGACCTATGCCTTACCGAGCTCTTCTGGGGCAGCTGCAGTGGGTGGCTCGCTGCAGTAGGCCTGACATTATGGCAGTAGTATCAGTCCTGTCAAGGTTCTGCGCTACATATGGTCCAGAGCACTTTGTGGCCCTGAAGCAGGTGGTGAGATATCTGAAGGGCACCAGGGAGTACGAGCTGGTGCTGCGCACTGCTTCGGTGCCTGGGGGGTGTGGCACTGGACCAAGCAGACCGTTGCCTCTCTCCATTTACACCGATGCTGATTATGCAGGATGCAAGGTAACCAGGAGAAGCACCTCTGGTATTGCGGTCTTCCTATGTGGGAGTTTGATCATATTCTCATCTATGATCCAGAAGTGCGTGTCTCTATCCACCACTGAGGCCGAGATCATCGCTATGTCCGAGGGAGCTCGTGAGGTCAAGTACGTCCTCAACGTGCTGGACTCCCTGGTGGACATATGCAGGCCAGTGCCTATGTACTGTGACAACCAGGGAGCTATCCACCTGGCCACTGACTACGTGAACAACTCCCGGTCCAAGCACATTGAAGTGAGAAACATGTACATCAGGGAGCTGGTCAAGGCCAAGGACACAGAGGCGCTGTACACTGGGACTGATGATAACACCTGTGACATCATGACCAAGCCTCTCGCACTCCCTATATTTCGTGTACACAGAGAGCGACTGGGTGTCATGAACCTGCCTCGTGGAGACCAATGAAGACTGAAGGGGGCACCATCCCCATAAACTGGAGCTGAAGGGGCACCATCCCCATATCACTGGAACTGAAGACTGAAGGGGGCACCATCCCCATAAACTGGAGCTGGAGGGGCGCCATCCCAAGAACTGGGCATTGCTGACTGAAGGGGCACCATTCCCAAGAACTGGCAGTAGGACAACTAGACAGTCACCCTTTAGAAGGGGTGTTGGAATCTGCAGTGTCTGCTGATCAGTTTGATGTAAAGCATGACTGTCTAGGCCTTGCACAGTAGTCAGGATGCTCAAACCCTGAAGGAACCCTGAAGAAACCCTATGAAACCCTTAGATCTAGATCTGTAGATCTGCTGAACTAATCGTGGCCGTTGGATCATATGATGACCATCGGCAAGACACAATGTGTAATAGTTCACCGGCCCATCGCAGACGTGTCACTGCAGTCGTTATGAACTCAACAGTGACACGTCATACTCTAATTAGTGAACTTTCGCTTAGACTGCCCAATCAGTAATGATTGGGCGCTAACGTTCGTGGCGTTTCGAGTTGCGAACTGATATATCTTTTGAGAATGAAAGTTTACGCTCGCTTTTTGCAAATAACCCTGTATAGAATTCCAAAACCTTGCGGTGGCAGCATTGGGACCAAAATATGAGAGGCACTGATTCCCCCTGAGGGTTTGGTGTGCAGTCACGATCTTCGGATATCCTCCACTGGATCGTCGATACGGTGCGCGCACGTGCGTGGTGGCGGGGACTTTGATTGCGGTCATACCAACCTTGCTCATCCCAGCTGTGTCGCTGCTGCTGCGCATGGGTCAATTGCAGGTGCGCTCAGCTACTCATGTACTCGAGCAGCTCCTCCAACTCACGGTCAAAGATAAAGGAAAAGTATATATATATATATATATATCCGACATTGTATATATATATACTAGTATATCGAAACCACTGCGGGCCTCTTTTACGCACCTGATGGTTCCTTGAAGGATGCGGGCATATTGCCGTTTTCACACATTCATCCGCACTAGCTTTGTGAGGCGCTCTGTGCTGAACACATGGTCTGAGCGGCTCCAGTCAGGCCCGCTGGTCTTGTTGAGGTTCCAACATCTCAACGGTTGTGCCTCGATCAAGCCCCAGAGGGCGCTGCCAGAGCAGGGGTGGAGAGAGAGAGAGAGAGACTTGCAGTGCCCTTTGCAGCTCCCAGGACCATCTGTGCGCCAAAGCCACGTCAGTGTTGGTTGGAATGCTAAGGGCGGGTGTTATCCAGGTGGCTATGTTGGGGGCGTGCATGGGGTTCAAGAACATGTGCGCCACGTGCGCATTCACGTCGTCCATCATCATGGTCAACACCTCGGTGAGCCTCACCAGCGCCCGCCTCCCTTCAAAATGTTTCGCTGATGTACAGATGGCAAATTACGGGCCTTGCCAGATGGCGGCGTGCATTACAATTGCCGTACATATCAGTGTTCTCATGAGACATGTACCGGGCTCGTGGCAAGAGTCTCGCAAAAGGATACTGCCCAGTATTGCTTACACTTGGTTGTGGAGATAATTGCACTGACGCCACCGGGTTTCCAATTGCACTTGATCTCCCAGTATTCACGTTGAAAACACGATTTGAGTGAACGCATATTATTCTTTCGAATGTGGGCTTGGACATGCCACGCAAACCTGAAATCGTGGAGTTGCCAGCCACCGCTATGCATCTGCCGGGTTTGATGGCGTTAGGGTTTGGTGGCATTATGCTCCCTTTCTATACCTCAAAAGCTCAGGCATGCAATGGACCTTAGTTTCATTTGAAGCGTGTCATCGATGTCAATTGTATGATAGAGAAATGATACCTATTATCAAGTTATTGAATCAGTAAACATGTTGGTCATATGAATATAGATTAATGCCTTTCGCAAGCATTGCAGGCGCCCGATGGACAACTTGGACGAGTGAACGGAGCTGGGCAAACAATATCGGCATTCGTAAGAGCATCCGGCCCCGCCATAGGCGGATGGATATGGTCGACTACGTTGGCAATGGGATTTGAGGGTCACCAGTTTGTTGTGTTTTTGTTTGTATCATTGGCATGCATGTCTGCATCCGCGCTATATAGCAATGCCATCACAATAGGCAGATAGCTAGAATAGGCAGATAACTAGCTGGGATGACTGCGTAGTGACATGGCAGTGGCATGAAGAACATGACTGTATATATGTAGCGGCTTATGACAGGAACCGGATCTAATTAATAGCATGGTTGACGCTTACGTGGAACATGCGGGCGCACCATGAACGATGCACCTATAGTATTCCTCCCTACCATTATTATTCACTCTGGCTTACCACCATGTCATGCACGGGGCCATGCTATTCAACACACGAGCACCTGCCTGAAAGTAAGCTGTGGAATTCAAATAAAATCACTGTGACCTGAGAAGTGACTAGTATTAGTGTCGATTATAAGATGGCACAATGCATCTGATAGCCATGTTTCTCTGAGGAGGCCACAACTCTTTTTATTTTGTACAACACGTTTGCAATGTTTGATGTGATGTGACGATGCGAACGGCCATCACGTATGAGCTATATATTCGTCCATCAATGCATACAACCCATTATCATCCGCGTGCATAAACAAGCCAGCAGCATCCAAAGCTTAGCCAAAGCTCAGCCCACGAGCTCAGAGGAGAGAGAAGATGCAGACCATGGGTCTGATGAGGAGGAATAAATGATAACTTGTACGGCAGCAACCTCTGCATTGGTCATACATATTTTCAATACACGTTGGCTTGCTATCCGCATGTTCACAATTGAACGACAGTGCATTGTATGACAAAACAAAAGAATTGCTAGAATCAGTCTATCAGGCTGTCACAGTATGACAGTCAGATATGATAGATCTGGTGTGTCCTACTCGTGACACCGTGACACACAGACACTGTCCTATATTATTTTATCATTGAATAATAAAACTCATTTTTTTTCCGAAACGTCTCGACCGACCTATTATGGTCCCAACTTGCGCTTTGCGCCGCCCCACTTCTGAATTATGGTTTTGACGTTTTAGAATTGTGTTTTTTTTCTGAGAAGGGCGGGTGGGCTTGTGTGCTTGCAGCCCACCCTCCCCACGGTTCCGAGTTATGAGGCTTCGAGTGGCGGATGAACTTCATTTGTACTCCGCTGTCAGTGTTTTCATCGTCTTTCGACTGGTGGTGCCTTGATCTCATTTCGCCCGCTACCTGCTGTTTCATTTCCTTAGCCCCTAGTAATTTCAAGTGCGCTTTATCACCATAATGGGTTTGATGTGTTTGCATTCGATATGTTCGATATACTGATACACAAATTGCTTGGTCCTAAACCTGGATCTACATATTCTCCACTTAGCCAGTTGTGGGTAATCGATAGAAGGAAGTTCTACCCAGGATTATAAGTGATAACATTCTAAGCACAGTGCGACAGTGGACTTTACAAAACTAGTGTGTATGATACAGATAAGACGAAGGAGTGATATACATCATAATGATAAGATATTACGTATCATATATTCGTCATTGCACCAGTGAAGGGACCGCTTGCATAATATCCGGGCACGCCTCAATATACAGCATCATCATGTGCTGGCACACGATGACGTTCTTTACACAAGTGCGAGTGTGTTTACATTTATATTTGTACGGTTATGATACAATAGATATACTGTGTCGTAAGTGTTCAGTATCTAATTTTATATCACTCTAAAAACACCACCACATCGAATATCAAGTCGGTATCTAATCACAATAAGACATTTTGTGTATTTTCATCGTTGTGAATTGCCAGTGTAGCCTTGTATGCCCCGTTCACGCCGGGAGAAGCGTCGCGTATTAAGTCGCGGTCCGTGTCTACTATCGGATGCCTCTGAGTTTGGCACACGCGGTAAGTGCGTTGTGGTAAGCCAGGGTTAGATGATTTTTAATAGAAGGAACACACATTTGCATTACACGATTAATCTACAGTGATTGTCTAATGCCAATAATGCGGCAAACAGCAAAATAAACAAAATGACACAACAACACATATTATAGTATAGTATTCACTCTGGCTTACCACCACGCATTGTGCGATTTGTGCCAAGCAACAGAGGCATCCGATTGTTAAATCGGACCGTGATAATCGCGACGTATGTCCCGGCGCGGCGGGGCATACAAGGCTACACACGAAGCGATTCACAGCGTGAAACACACATACGTGTAAGTATGAGCGAAGGTCGCTGCATACACAGACTATCTTAGCATGCACCACGTGATTATCCATACACGCGCGGTAATGCATGCTGCGTTACGAACACATGCATGTAGGCAGCTGGCTTGATAACGCGTACCCTTGAAAAATAACGTCTCAAAGTCGAACTTGTGCGTGGTCGTCGGGAACGGATCGGTAACCGCGTGCGTATATACTATACTTGCAATATCCTGGATGCCTCTAATATATGGTGTCATGTCAATACATTTGTATTCGATGTGGTGGTGTTTTTAGATTAATATAATACTATACTTGCAATATTCCTGCAATATTCACACTGACCACTTACAAACAAGTCCTGACTTTGTGTACGATAGGTGTATTGTATCCGTGCTGTCCTGAGCTGAGCTTTGGTTGCAGCTGGCTCGTTTACACACAAGGATGCTACACAACAACACATATCTAAGATACGGAAATATAAACATATAAGACGTTTCAAATTACGCAAGAGACATTTCTCAGGTTTTATCGTGAACATCATCATGCTGCATATTATGATAGCGGTTGCTCACGGTATTATCCAATACAATATGCAATACACGACGATTCCATACAATTGATCCGGATGCGTGATGACACACTAACAATACCCGGTTAAATGTCATTATTTGATACATGGCGAGATGTGATCATATACAAATTATACGCGCCGCCATCTATACGCGCTGTGCAACTTTGCTTTAATCCTTATGCTATGCTGCTATACAATGATTCGATAAACAATAATGATTGCACATGATGTTTTGCAATGGATAGATTGCACATGGCATCTCGTCGCGATCTACTGTCGGTGCCTATATTACCATACCATTGGGCATGTCATTCGATACTATGATGATGTACATCGTATGATGGCATGCCATACTGAATACACACCGCTCGATGTTTATTCGGTATACATGTATACATATAATATACAGAGTAACCGTTATAATGAATATTTGGGTGTGACACGCCCGTGATGTACGAAACACGAACAGGCGACGTGGGTGCAGCATGCCAGGCCGTAGAACGGTCCTGAAACGAACACATCATCTCATTATTGTCAGTGTGTAAGCGAGCGAGTGGGTTCCAACGCCCCACTCAGGATCTAATCGTAAAAGTATCGACAGCAGTGCACATTCCGTTCAAGGATTATTATATAGCCAATATAGTCGCTGTGCAGGAAACTGAAGGCTGCGGAGAAGCATCTCATACCGCGGTGTGCGACGTGGGCTGATAATCCCATTTCTACACGGTGCACACTTCGATGGATGGGTACATTTCACACGTGCATCATACGTTAGTCACACGACGATGCACCAAATTCCACAAGTCTCATAGGCCGCGTCGTGCTGGGATGAGCGTCGTGTTTGTCGCGGCTGGGTGATGATCCTGGATTCTTCTGATATACAGCATCATGTAAATACATTTGTATGTGACGTGATTGTGTTTTTTGAGTGATATAATATTATATCGTAGAATGCCATAACACCCTTTGGATTATTTTAGATACACTCCAGCTTACTACAAAGCACTGGCATGCACGAAGCAACAGAGTACAGAGGCATCCAAATAAAGTAGACACGGGCCGTGACGTATATGTACATGCCTTATAGGGCATATCCCATCGGATGCCTCTGTGTTTGATACACGCTGTAAGTGCGTTGCGGTAAGCCAGGGTTGACATCTAATGACTTATACGGCATATATATACAGAACGCTTTTCCCGGGGCGGGCGGGGCAAACAAGGCCGCCATTGTGATTTATGAACGCATTAATGCACGCCAAATGCAGAATGCACATGTCCCCAACATCAATGTCTTTGTCCATCATACTTTAAATATTTACATTTAGGCTCACAGCATGTCCTGCTCAGGTTGAACCCATGTGGGCGGTCGCATGCAGCAGTCATTCGACTCAAACTCTACCGATCGGTAGAGTTCAGTACTGGCACTGGCATCTCGAATACGCTTCCACCTCTACGGTGCTGGCCTGCTGAAATGGATTCCCTGAGGGTTTAGTCGCTGGTGGATCCACGTAGGCCAAATCTCTACATCCTTTTCTTTCCCACCTGGCAGAGACCCTGCAGCTTTTGCTGGATAGAAGAGGACACTGAACGGGCTTTCCAGGAAAGCAAAGTTTTAGCCACCCTACACTTCAGCAGTATATATACTGCTGGAAAATACGCAAACATTCACTTTGGACACTAACCCATTCAACTAAGAGTGGTGAGCTGCGTCTCTGCGTGAGGAGCAAACAAAGGATTGATATTTTGGCGAGTTGTGGGCGCGTTCTTCTCTGGTGCTTTCTCTGGCATTTGTTCGGCGACTGTCCCACGCCCCACGTCCACCAATTCCCTCATGTCCCTCACTCCTCCAGTGCACACCGCAGCTTGTACGCAAAAAATTGCTTGGCTGCGTGTGTAAATAAAACTGACACCCTCGTAGAGACCATTTGCAAGTGCGCGCCATTTGATATGGAACACGCTGTGAAAATGTCAAACGCAAGACAACTGTCAATCTAAGCAAAGCACCACTCTGGCATTCTTGGTTTCATGGCTGGCCTAGAAGAAGAAAAGAAGGATGGAGCCCTTCAGATACTATGAGGTAGTTATGGCTACCCTCGGGTTACACCAGGATCAACGGCTGAATCTGGGCTGAAGTTTTTATTTTCCAAAGAGAGTTTACTAGTCTCCGCTGTGTCAGGGTTGTATGTGTCACATTTCTATTAATTGTGCATGTAATTCGATATGGATCACAGCATGATTTCTTATACCTGGTCTTTTCTGTTGACCCGATCTGCTGGTCGTATCAAGCATTGCACCATCCTACAAATTTGAAAATGTATGGGCGTCTAGCTGTCAACAGACGCATGGCAGTCTCAGGGAAGCTGATGGACGCCATTTATGAACCCAACGGCTCCACCATGCGTGGATCCTTTGTTGATCATCGGCCATACACGATCAGGTGTGGTCTGCCATGAGGTCAATCGCTGGCAGGCGCCAGGTCGCTCAAATGATGAGACACGCACCTTGTGGTGTGTGCTGGGGGCTTAATTGTGCATGGACTATTGCAATGGTGCGTTTCATCGGCATTGTGGCATTGTGGCCAATTTCTTTTGCTTTCCTGGTGGATAACTCGGTGACATATGCTACGGTTGAGGTGATGCACTCTGAAAAGTAATCCTGCAGAGTCCACACTCGCGCCCAGCCAGCCATCAGTGCCATGTATTACATATGGGACCCAAATGCAAGCATCTGTGGAACAGGCGTAAAGCCACACAACAACAACCATCAATCGCTTCCTCACAATATGAAACACCCGAAAACTGAGGCAAGAGTTGAGATTAAAGTTGTATCCGCTAGGCGAATTTCTGTGATTGCAGCTCATGTCACATCACCATCACCGATCTCCGCCATTCATCGATACCATCAAATCATATGACCGCCACAACATGTGGCACCATCCTTCGTACTATTTCGATCGAACGTCATCACCACTCCCACTTTGAGCACCGCAACCATCTATACTACCCACTGTCTCACCAAGGGAGAACTGTCAGCTTTTGGGACAGGCGTTGGCGTGGCAGTATTCAGAGAGGGGGGCGCCGGCGCTGCCGCTTCAGTGTCCACGGAGAGGCCAACGCTGCGGAAGTTTTTGGTCTTCCGTCAAACGCTGGCATGGCGGAGTCTCATTTCCGGGATCCGCCGCGCTAATGAAAGGCGATGAGGCTGATTGCTCGGCTGATTATCAGACGATCACACAGATTATGCAGCAGATTATCCATTTCAGGATCTATCACGCGTCGCGCACCGTTGCAGCGTGGTCAGCAAAAGTCCTATCACCTTCATCTGCAACTGCTGTTGATACTGTTCTGCTCATGGGAAAGAAATAGGGGGATTAGATAAGGGAGATACGTTTGAAGTTTTCTAGGACACAGGGGGGCAGTTTTCTAGGACACAGGGGGGCAGTTTTCTAGGACACAGGGGGGCAGTTTTCTAGGAGTTTCTAGGACACAGGGGGGCAGTTTTCTAGGACACAGGGGGGAGCAATGCACACGTCCGTGAGACATTCATGGTTCCCAATGCCGTTTTTTCTATTGGGTTTACATCATAGGGCTGCCATCACGTTTTCAACGCACGTGGTCGCCAAAAATCAAATTTGGTCCTATCATGGACCAATATTCCCAACATCAATACTGGGAAGCCACCATATTGGGGTATTGGGAAACTTAAAACTAACGAGTTGTTATCGTTAATCTGGCATGCACGTTTGCATGATGACTCACATGACCAACACGATTGATAACGGCCTCGTGGAGATCTTGAGATCGACAATTCTAGTAGAAATAACAAACAAAAAGGGTAAAGGTAGCTGCGCTGGAAGTCCACGGAACATGACAGACGTCATCGTGGCTGTCATGTCACCATCGCGATGTTCGATGTGACACAGCCGGCGAACCGGCCGCGATCTCTACTTCAAATACACAGGTGTGTAAAATTGACACCTCAAAACAAATATTTGAAATAGATAACAACGCACACTTACACTCGTGAGTGCTATCCACTGGTAAGTCGCTTCGCCCAACACGGCAAACAGCCTTTTCATTATGCCTATTCCGAAAGCAGTCAGCAAGTTGCGCTTAGATGTTCAAAAGAAATTAAAAGACCTTCCGGAAAATTCCAACATGCCGACCGGAATCATGCCTGAGCGCTCCCCCGACAAGATTGCAAAGCGTCTTACTGCGACGTCCCTTTCCAGTGTTTGCTTCGCGCTTTTCGCCATCGCAACCTTCCATCTGCCCATAAACATGCGGCAAACAGAGGGCCCTCCTGTGCAGATAAATACAATTTTCGATTATGTGTCCGCACAAAGAGAGGATCTGGGTCTGAGTTTCTCAGGGCGCCGAGAGCTGAAGTATGTATTGGGCGCACAAGTATTTATGTATTTAGCTTTGTTCAAAGCGCCTTTTTCGCCTCATCACATTTCTCACTTGCAAGCGCTCACCCCAGTGCCGCGCGCGAAGAGGGCTTCTGCGTGGGACATCGCGTGTCAGAGCGCGTTCTCCAAAGGCCGTTTCCATCAAACGTATTCACGAAGCTGCAGTTGGCTTTGCGACTAATCGTGCGCCTCCTAACACCAACCGAGTTAGCAGCGCTCACCAGCCCGCAGTTGCCACAACCAGTAGCGCCGATGATACCCCAGTTGCGCAAGCGCCATCTACAACGACGAGTAATGACGACGCTGACATTCCTTGGGGCCTTTTCCTGTCATGACAGAGTACGCGTTGGTTCTCGCCCGAGCAACTCGTGCGTTCTGCAAGGAAGGAATTGGAACGCATTGACTTGGACCCTTTTTCGGAGACGTTGGCAAAGTTGATCATCCAAGCTGCAAAGTTTATGACGCGCAGCAAAACGGATTCACCAGTGCCTTGTTTGGTCGCGTGTACACGAATCCCCCTGGTGGAATGTACCAAGGAGAAAGTGCCAGCGGTTTGGCATTTCAGCGTTTATTACAGGCCTTTAAGTCAGGCAGTGTTGAAGCATTTATTTGTATTCGTAGGCTGCGTGTGTATGCAGGAGTAATTGCTTGGCGAACTTTGGAATGTTCCCACGAAGTATTATGGCCAAAAAGTGTTGCGCTTCGAAACGCCGAATATCTCGCAATAAAGAGAAAGCTGGTTGCAAAGAATGTTCGACATCTGTGAAGGATGTGATCTCGCAGCAACAAAATCAGCAACAAATCCAGATCTGATTTTTCGATTATCGATTCTGATGACAGTCATCAACTGAAACTCAATAGCGGCTTACCAATATTGGCATATGCCTGGGCGTGTGGAAGAATTCTTTTTGAACCCTCTTTGCCGCATTTTCCAATATTGTTTTGAAACACGATATTGAAAAGCCAAGATCGATATCAACCGTCATTGGCCACACAACCAACATTGGAAACCATGCACATCTCGTCACTGATTGAATGAGATGGATTCGGTTGCTTGAGGCTATCCCTGTTTACTGTGGAGAATGCCGTGACATTTGAGCCGTATAACGCACGCGAGCGGGCGGGGAAAACTAATTTCGTTAACAGTGGGGCCGTTCATCCCTTTCATTACGGCACTCATACTTAAGCTATGGTGCACTTATTCGGGGCATTCTAAAATACTACAAAGGACGTCTTAACACTGAGCTCGGTGAAATTATTCCGCGCCGGATGTACCGGACAGCAGGGGCGGGTGGTATTCTACACTATAAAAAGGGGCGGGTGGTACTCTACACTATAAAAGAGTAGGGTGGTATTCTACATGTCCTCTCTAAAGGGGCGGGTGTGTTCTACACTACTGTAAAAGGGTGATTGGTACTCTGCACTATAAAGGAGGCGGGTGGTATTCTACACTATAAAAGGGCGGGTGGTATACACTATAAAGGGAGGCGGGTGGTATTCTATAAAAGGGGCGGAATTGGTATTACCACTTTTACTATAAAAAGGGGCGGGTGGTATTCTACACTATAAGAAGGCGGGTGGTATTCTACACTATAAAAAAAAAGAGAGGGAGGCGGGTGGTACTCTACACTATAAAAGGGGCGGGTGGTACTCTACCCTATAACTCAAGAAAAAAGCGGAGATGGTACTTTCTACCTATAACAAGAGGCAGTTGGTACTCCTACCCCCTATAACAAGGGGCGGGTGGTATTCTACACTATAAAAAGGGGCAGGTGGTACTCTACACTATAAAAGGGTTGGGCGGTACTCCCCCACTCTCTATGATGGTACTCTACACTATAAAAAGGAGCGGGCCTTGTGACAGTACACAAAACAGTTACGCTAAAAGGTAACATCATAGAGATAAGTCACCATTTTGCAATGTCAACACCAACCGCGCCATGCTGGTGTATGCCACCAAAAACCCCACCCGAGCTCCCGTAGAACCGCCGCTCGCACCATGATTATGAGCCCGTCATCGGTAATCCCATTCTAAGCACCAGTGGAACAACCCACAGCGCCATGTCAATATGCGAATCACTGCTAAGCTGCCTGGAGCATCCATGCTATCGTTTTGGTGCAACGCATGCGATCAGAGGGGTGGGTACCTGCAGCTCCTGAATCTGCTTGCAGTACGCGAGGATGAAATACGCCACCGTGTGGAATCCAAGCCCGAGACCCATGATCGCTAAGAAGCATCGACTTGCGAACCCATCGAAGTACTCCGACCACTCTTCTTGACCCTCGGACGAATAGGACACGCTTTCCCGCAGGTCATCGGACTCTTCAAGTGTGAAGAAGCCAAAGTAGGAGATGTAACTCTCAATCAACAAGAGCTGATAGCTCTCCTTTTGATTGGCCCGGAGCTCCGTCACCAACAGCCATTCCTCCGCCCACCTCGCGAAGGACAAAGTCCAACACAACTGAAGAAACGCGTGTTTTTCCTTCACGTCAGCGTACAGCACTCCAAGGGTACCATTCACGAACACCGAGAGGACCTGCTCAACGCATCGAACCCTCAGTGCTCCTCACCAGACCGTCTCGAGAGAGCCTGCTAGATGAACCAAACCCTTAAAACACGTCAGCAGACAACGCATAAAGTGCCTGCTCTACCTGGCTTCAAGTTCCCGCAGGCATGCCTCAATGTGTGCTTCCACGAGCGACTCCGCGGAGGGAACGCGCCGGAGTCACTCCGCGGAGGGGGCTCGGAGTCACTCCGCGGAGGGGGCGCGCCGGAGTCACTCCGCGGAGGGGGCGCGCCGGAGTCACTCCGCGGAGGGGGCTCAGAGTCACTCCTCGGAGGGGACTCACCAGAGTGACGAGCACTGTGACGATGGTCATTGTGCCTCTTGACACCGTCACGCTGATGAGAATTCCCAGGCTGCCAGCTGAGAAGCTGACTGCGATCAGAATTCCGGTGAAGTTCACGAACGGGGTCTCGGGGAGAATCCAGTTGTAGCAACACGCGACGAAGAAGACTGGCTGCCAGACGTTCTCGAACAGATTGAGGGTGCATTTGGCGGTGAAGTAGGCCAGGGTGTTGAGGCCGGCCTCGTGCTCCCGCAAGAACATCACCCGCTCGTCGCCGAACACGGCGAGCGCATTCACAGCAGAAAGCGTGGCGACGATGGTCATAATTAACGTGAACATCAAGGTCATCTTCGTGTCCTCGGTATCGTACGGCTGGAAATCGCTGCTGAGCAAGGCGCCCACTAACAGGCCGCACACCCCGAGCGTGATGAAGTTGCCCATCATGGTGTTGAAGGAGCGGGACTTCTGTATCGAAGCTCTCTGCAGCAAGAACCAAAAGATGCGCAACGGGTGACGCACGCTGCGCCTAGGAACCACTGCCTCCTGTGCCACAATCCCTTCCTCCTCCTTGGCCGCGGGATCCGTTACCACTGATTCTTCCAACTGTCTTGACTGCAAGCGGCACAAACACACCCAACCGATCACTGCTAGACATCAATGCTACGGTAGATGTCTGCCTGTAGTGGCCGGCCATGGCCGAACCAAAGGGGTGCCACAATGGGAAAATTGTATATAAAAGATGAAACGTTCACCAAATTCCATATTTAAGAATAAAATTTCGCCCTGCGACGGGCATTGAGCGGTCTGGCTGAAGGTTGGCCAATCGATTGTATTTGCTCGCCTGAAGAGGAACATGGACACTCACTACGAGAACAAGGCAGACGGCAGCAGCAGAAAATGAGGAAGGAGCCTGCAGATTCCCCCGGAAGTTACCAATGAATTTCAGCAGATCCTGGAGAAGTGGCAGGCTCAGCGGGCCTTGGCCTGGCAGCGGGAGTCATCAGCATCATGGGCTTGAAAGAGTGGAGAGTAGGGCAGCTACTGGAAGCTGCCGGGTGACCGGGGCACCTTCGAGGGAGCCGCACTGGCCAATGAGGGGATCCAGCTAGACCTAGACCCGCGCTGGGATGGATCCCTCCGAAAGGAGCGCATTCTCTAGCACACCCCCCATGGAAGGGAGCAGCCACCTCTGCCAGAGCAGTGGGCACGGTGCTGGAGAGAGCCTGTGTCTTCGGCGGGTCATCACAGTTCTTAAGTGTGGTGCAGCGGTGAATCGACCCTGCAACGCTGCTAGGTGAGCTCATGAACACGTCTTCTTCGGGTGGGTGGCACCGTAGGAAGGGGAGGAAAAGTTGCGGCACACGTACCGTCATCTCTGATCATGACATATTCGATTTTTCGAGCAAAAGGAAAATGTTTACATCGTAGCTTGCGGAATTTTAGAGTTTTGGTATTAATAAAAAAATCTCTGTGACCTGAGACGTGAACAATAACGTTTCGAAGGTGGCGCACTGTATATAATGCCCACGTTTGTCCGAGGTGACAACTCTGTTCGTTGTCGAAACAACTCTGTTAGTTCTCTCCCGGCCCAAGTGACGCTGTTAGATTTTTTTGAACTAGACTTTTAGGACTTTCAGTACTTTAGTTTTAGCCACCCGTGAATTGATCGGTGGACAAAAACATGTATGAAATTCATGCAGTGCTTTGCTGCCTACTTGGCAGATTCAATTTTTGAGCAAGCCGGAAATGCGAAGAATCCCATTGAAAAGGTAGAATAAACAACATCGACATCATGTGCCACCATTGGCATCGATGCAACGTCATCATCGGCACCGGTCCTGCATCATTAGCGCTTTGATCAACTATTCAGGCCAATCCAGTGCCTAGAGATCGCGCTCCTAAATTAGCACAAAGGGTTTCACCCCGCAGATGCATCATCGTCAGCCGCCGCAAGCCGCATCCAAAACCTTGCTGGCTTCCAGAACTTGCACAGTAATCTGGGATGCGCCACGTGTTGGTATATACGGCTGTGCAGTCTCCGTCCGACGCTTCCGGTTAGCCCGGAGGCGGCACCTTGCAGACCATGTCGTGTTTTGGCACCTTGCCGGAGGCTGAAGACCTGGGATTCGCAGGAAGCAGGGGGGCTCCCCACAAGCCCTGGGAGGTCATCACCTGCTTCCTGTCATCATCGTCATCCTCCTCATCGATCATCTGTGAGATGACTTCGATGTGAACAAAATCGTCGAACTCGTTCTGCTTGATTGTGCAGGTCTGCTCGGTGTCGATGGAGGAGAACAACCTCTCGAGGTCCGCGCGGTTGACTGTCGCAACACGCACCGCTCCACTGACAACGGCGCTGCGAGATGGGTTCCGTGGACGAGCATGCAAGGCACGAATGTTGTGACCCTACCCAGTCACTGTCTGTCAGCCTTGACAACCCCCATTTCCCTGGCACTCACGGCATTACGCCATCTATGGCACCTGCAACACCATTCTCATCGCCAGCGCCTGCATGATGCTTCCTCAGAAATGCATCCATCTGCGGCGACCATTTAATGTATCCATGGTACCCATAGCAACCGCCGCATGCACGACTGGCTCGCCTGCACGACTGGCTCGCGTGATGCCCTGCGCCAACTCGGAGTCCACGCCAGCCAGGCCCTGCGACGGCGCTCTTGAGAGCTCTGGCATCTCCCACCACCAATGGCCACCGATCTAGGGGATCGCATATGTCCACAAGGCAAGACGAGGGAACTCCCACTTGAAAAGGGACTCCAAGAGGGGTTTGTGGGATTGCAGAATACGAAGAGACCCACAAACCCCTCCTCCCCCGCACCGGATGAGCACTGGGTCTCCATGAATTGCATGAACTCCTCTTTGGATACCTCCCCGCTCTTATCAGCATCCAACTGCTTCCACCGCTGCCTGCTCTTGGCCACCACTTGCCGCACCAATGGGTTCACTGAAAGCTGAGAGATGGTGTACTGAAGGTTGGCCTCGGAGGGTATGTGCGACGCGCCCGTCCTGCGAGGCACCGCCCAATTCAACCACCGCCACCCCAGCAGCCCAACTCAACCCATCCCAACACCACTCAACCCTGACACAACCCAACAACCAAGCCAAACACCACAGCCCGGGCAGGCACCAGAAGCCCGGGCAGCCGTTCCAGTGGAATCATACCGCTCAGTGGAGTCATACCACTCAGTGGGGTCATATCGCTCAGTGGAGTCATACCACTCAGTGGGGTCATACTGCTCAGTGGGGTCATACTGCTCAGTGGGGTCATACCACTCAGAGGGGTCATACCAATCCCGCGTATTCTTCTCCCTAATGCCAATGCGGCAGGGCAGTGCATGTGGGAGGAAGGGCCGATCCACTTGCCACCATGAAGGGCCGAGATCCACTTTCCACCATGAAGGGCTGGGATCCACTTGCCACCATGAAGGGCCGAGATCCACTTACCATGAAGGGCCGGGATCCACTTGCCACCATGAAGGGCCGGGATCCACTTGCCACCATGAAGGGCGGGGAGGGATCCACTTTCCACCATGAAGGGCTGGGATCCACTTTCCACCATGAAGGGCTGGGATCCACTTTCCACCATGAAGGGCCGGGATCCACTTTCCACCATGAAGGGCCGGGATCCACTTTCTACCATGAAGGGATCCACTTTCCACCATGAAGGGATCCATTTTCCACCATGAAGGGCTGGGATCTATTTTCCACCATGAAGGGCTGGGATCCACTTTCCACCATGAAGGGCTGGGATCCCGGCAAATGTTTGAACAATGGAAGTCCGCGTCACCAGACACCAAGGTCTCTCGCCATAAAGGGCGACAAAAGAGAAGCGCATTCCTAGCATAAGCCCGCCAGCACAGCCCCCCCCTAAACACCTTATCTCCACCCAGGGGCACGTATGCCATGGCCTGCTGACCAGGCACACTTCCCCGTCCCGGACCCTCCATTGCGATTCCCCCTTTCGTATCATTGAACCGATTTCTTAGATATCAAAACACCACAGACGATCAGCTGTGTGTGGCTTATCTTTGGGCCGACTCCTTTGGCACCACGTAGCCACAGAAGACCAGCTGCACTATGTACCCACGCCGGGGATCAAAAGGATTCAGCACACACTTCGGGACACTTAACCGCATTCTCTCGGCCGCACTAGTGAAGAATGGGACCCCCTAAGCCTTACTTAGCCACCTGAGCGCCTCTGCACCCGCACCACCACCGTGTCTCTGCCGTGTCTCTGGAGCCGATTCACCTATGCCCCCCGAGCTGCTCGAGCCATCTCTCCATCACCAATTCCCTGAGCCTCATTGGGCCACCTGAGCCCCTCTGCAGCTGCCCTGCCGGCGCACTGCTGCTGTGTCTCTGAAGCGCTGTGTGGCTCATACTTGGACCGACTCCTTTGGCATCACATAACCAGAAAGCACCTGTGGAAGGAGGCATGGGCCCGGACCTGGATGGGGGGGAGGCGGCTCGACGGGAGGAAATGGAGAGATGGGCGCTGATGGACAGGGCGTGGGAGGAAGCAATCGAGGAGACAGAATATACCACGCAGGATGGGCATGGTGGCGGGAAGCAGGAATCTGCGGGAACGCAGCATGAGCAGTCTGGGCAGGCTTCCGGTGGGGCAGTCGAGGCTCATGCAGAGCATGGAGGGAGTGCGGCGGGAGGCATCTGCGCATAGCGGGGGGTCAAGGAGAGGGCACCGCCGGGGCTCGGTCTGGAGGGGCGCACGTGGGTGCTGGCAGGCGGCGTCAAGCGTACAGAGATATCTTGGCGGAGTGGGACGACCTCTCATCGCCGGGCCCGGAGGGTGGGGTCTGAACTCAAGAGCACAGCGGGGCCTCGCCGGAGCAAGCAATGGCCTTGGCTGAGGGAGGGGTGGCCCTCTTGATGGGGGCGAGTAGGCGGGTGGCCGGCCTTCTTGAGGGGGTTGCTGGCATGGGGGGAACTGGTGAGGGTGACGGGGGAGATGTGGGGAGGCTCGCGGGTGGAGATGACACACGCCGGGCCCCTCAGAGCCTGGGGGTCCATCCCGACAGCGATAACCACTTACAACAGGTTGCACGGCAGCATACGGCATCTCATCAGCTTCTGTGCCCACCGGGCGAGGTTGCTGGCCGTGCCGGAACTAACAGTGAGCAGCTGTCGGGAAGGCGACGACCGGGTGGTGAACCATTGGCCACCGGGAGAGCTCGGGCCACACAGGCAACTGTCCCCAAGTAGGAACAGTGCGGCACAACAGTTGCAGCGCAAGTGTGGAGCGCATTGCTCAAGTTCGCAGCTTCCTCGCAAGGCATTCAGTGCAAGGGTTTCAGTCACATAGATTTGCCGCTGGGGGTAGAGGGTGGCAGATCAGTGGCAGGTTCGAAGGGTCGGATGGGGGCAATCCGGTTCATCATTCTCAGCCCCTTGGGACAGCCCTTGGGGATTCCAGCCGTGGCGTGGGTGGGAAAGCTCTCTTGAGACCAGGCTCAAGGGCAGGTAGAGGGCAGAGGGGTGGTCCCGAGCGTGGGGTTGGTGGTGAAGAGATGGCTCGAGTGGCTCGAGTGGCGGAGGTGAGCCGACTTCAGAGACGCAGCAGCAGTGCACCGGCAGGGTAGCTGCAGAGGGGAGCAGGTGGCCCAGTGGGGCTCAGGGAGCAGAGGGGTGGTCCTGAGCGTAGGCTTGCCCAGCTCAGGGGGCAGTAGGTGCACCAGCTCCAGAGACACGGCAGCAGCGCGCCGGCGGTGTAGGTGCAGACAGGCTCAGGTGGCTCAGTAAGGCTAAGCGGGTCCCGTTCTTCACTAGTGAGCTCCGGAGAATCTGGATAAGTGTCCCGAAGTGTGTGCTAAATCCTTTGATCCCTGGTGTGGGTACATAGTGCAGCCGATCCTTTGTGGTTATGTGATGCCAAATGGGTGTGTGTGTATGCTTATCCTTGCGAATCCTTTGGCACCCCGAAGCCACAGAAGACCGGCTGCACTATGTACCCATGCCGGGGATCAAAGGATTCAGCACACACTTCGGGACACTCATCCGGAATCTCCGGAGCTCACGAGTGAAGAATGGGGCCCCCTAAGCCTCGCTGAGCCGCCTGAGCCCCTCTGCATCTGCACCGCCAGCGCACTGCCGCCTTGTGCCTGAAGCCGGTTCATCCCTGCCCCCCGAGCTGCGCGAGCCATATCTCCACCACCAAGCCCACGCGCAAGACCACCCCTCTGCTCCCTGAGCCTCACTGGGCCACCTGAGCCCCTCTGCGGCTGTCCTGCCGGCGCACTGCTGCTGTGTTTCTGGAGCCGGCTCACCTCCGCCAATCGAGCCACCCCTCCACCACCAAGCCCACATCCCACATCACCCCGCTGCCCCCTACAGCCTGGTCTCAAGAGAGCTTGCCCACCCACGCCACGGCCAGAATGCCCAAGCGCTGTCCCAAGGGGTTGAGAATGATAAACTGGGTTGCCCTCATCCAAACTTGCGCATCCGCCATCGACTTGCGCCTGTAGCTGGTGTGTGTGTGTGTGTATGCTTATCCTTGCGACTCCTTTGGCGCCCCGTAGCCACAGAAGACTGCACTATGTACCCACGCCGGGGATCAAAGGATTCAGCACACACTTCGGGACACTCATCCGGATTCTCCGGAGCTCACTAGTGAAGAATGGGACCCCCTAAGCCTCGCTGTGTGTGTGTGTGTGTGTGGGTGTGTGCTGGGTTTGCCCCTGTGTGTGCTCACCTGATCAATTCACTCAACCTTGTTGAGTGGGCCTGGACTTGTTGAGTACAAGACAATGCTTCCGCGTGCTCTCCATCGTCCGCTTCATCTGTGACAGGGTCGCACTGACTAGAAATCATAGAAATCACAGATTCGCGCGATTCCCACTTTACAGAGCCTCCAGATTGCGGGCCCAGGACCTGAAACCCCCCAGGCTCAGGCAGCGTGTCCTCGATGGCCGCCCAAAGTGCAATCAAATCGATTGGTTGGAACTTTGGATGTCCGATGCGCGGAATGGAGCCGCTGGTGATGTCCAGAAAGAAGTCGGCGGGATTCTCATTTGGGGGGAGGTGAAAGCCGATCTTTTCAAAGTATGCAAGCGCTTCGTTCGTCGGCCCGAAGTACACTGTGTAGCCTCCGGGGTACATCAGCATAAGATCACTGAACAGCTCAAAGACCTGCAACAGAACGCACACCCATCAGCACACATCACCATGAGATCACTGAACAGCTCTAACACTTAACAGCCACCGAGCATGGCGTCATGCGCCTCCGAGCATGGCGTCATGCGCCGTCGAGCATGCCGTCATGCGCCGTCGAGCATGTCGTCATACGCCGTCGAGCATGCCATCATGCGCCACCGAGCATGCCGCCATGCGCCGTCGAGCATGCCGCCATCCGCCATGTCAAGTAGAGCGAGTGTAGGCCATCCAATTCGGACTAATAACACAAGCGCGGCTTCTCAGTAGTAGCGCGGGTGTTGTCGGATGAACTTTGTTCCTTGAATCAAGCAGTCTTAACTGACCTTGGAGACATGGGGAGCCTGCAGAGAGTTTGGATTGAAGTTAATGTGGCGTGGTCAGACGCGGGCATCATGCCACTGCGTCTGATATGCACCATCAGGTGTCCTTTGCACCCGACAGTGGCCCTCACAGCGCGTGGAAGAGGATGGCGCGTGCCTGATAGCGAGGCTGGTGGATGACCGCTATGATGGGGCGCTTCGTGGTGGACAAGCCGTGGAGCGCGCCCATCACCAGCAGGGCATCGGTGGCACCGAGGCCACTGGTCGGCTCATCCAAGAACATTACGGTGGGGTCTGTCACCATCTCCACCCCGATGTTGACCCGCTTCTTCTGCCCGCCCGAGACGCCCCTTTTCTCGACGCCCCCTACGATGGAGTTCTGAATGTGCGCCAGAGACAGCTTGGAGATTGTGCCCTCCACCAGCTTCACAACCTGGGCCGCAGCATAAGTCTTTGGCAGGCGCAATCGAGCGCTCCAGTGGATGTTCTCGAGCACCGTCAGATCCTCAAACACCGTGTCATCTTGAGGCACAAACCCCATCACGCCTTTAAGGACATGAATCGGAGTCTCCCGCTGATTAATCAGCACCTTGCCACCCATCTTGCCATACGTTGCTTTCCCGCACAAGGTGTTCATTAGCGTTGATTTCCCACACCCGGAAGGGCCCATGATGGCCACCAGCCGGGAGTGGCTGAAGAGGCCACTCACTCCGTTCAGCACCAATTTGTCCTTCACTGCCAGGGTGAGCTTCCGGAACTCAATCGAGATCGGGTTCTTGCAGACTTGAAACCCCTGCACTCCCTCAGACCGCCGCCGTCATGGATCACACGTGCAACGTTGCCCTGCGCACCCTAGAGTGCCGTGAGGCGCGCCGGCTGTCTGGTCGTCTACACCGAGGAAGTATGCGCAGGCATGACGGGAGGCAGGGGCATGGCATGGCATCACGGGCGCTCGGAATGACCGGGCGTGTCGATTATCCAGAGGTACGCTGCAGCAGCCGAGTGCGTCTGCCTCGCATCATCGTAACGGTCCCATATGCAACCATTCTCAGCAGTAGGGTAACCCATACAATGGGTCTATATAGACCGGGATTCCGCCCTGATATTGAGGCGCGCCGCAAGTGACACCGCGCTCGAGGTCGTGTCGAGAGTGCCGCGCCTTCCCTTCTCGAAACGGGGAACCAATAGCCTGATGCCAACGTGGCCGGATCCCATACAGTGACTCGAAGATCGGCAGGGAGAGGCCATGGGTGCGCTGTCAGGGTGTTCAGGGGCACCTGCGGTCGCTTGGCCAGCTGAATGAGGCCTTGCCCTTGAAATAACTGCGCCCGGCACCCACAGTCAAGGACACCATCCCCGACAGACTCACCCAATCACCGCTATGCACGAATGTGTGTCCTGACAGCACAATTGCGACTCCACCCTATGACGGCCCTGAGCAGCGAGTTGGTGGCTCGGAGTTGCTTCAGTTGTCGTTGATGCAAGATCAACGTCAAAACACATGCCGTGAGCCTATCCCCCGTACATCCCCAAGCACCCCCATAGACACCCGCACAGATAACCCCCAACATCCCATGGCTCGCTTGTGCTAGCACAGGCACGCCCATGCGAAAACACCGGCTGGCGCATATGCCGGCGGCGCGCTCTCCCCGAGAGGGAGGCTTCAGAGCCGGCGTTAGCGCGCCAGGCGCACTTGTGCTGGAAACCCTAAAAAATATGTGCTGGTACAAGTGCGCCTGGCGCACTCATGTCGTAACACACACTGCTGCTGTAACACGAGATCCGCCGACATAAGCCCACCTATCATCATCCCAGTGGATGTGAGAAGCAAATCAGGAGCAGGGCGGGGCCGTTACAAGATACCACAAACTCATACATATTCCCAACCCAGACACCTATAAAAGAATTACATTTAAAGGTTTGAAAGATTTTTTCTGAAAACCCGTTACCCGAATAGCTCACTAGAGGGCATATATGGCGCGGGTGGTGCATATCGAAACTTCAATGAAATTCACATTGTGACTTTCTGAAAGGTTAACATTATCCAGACACCGTAGTTTGCAACGGGTGTTCATTGTCCAGCACAATAAACGCCAATTTGTAAAGTGCGAAATTCGCATATTGTGGTGTTTGCTTGGGGCTAGGCATGGGCCATGCATAAATAGAGTGGAGACGTCAACTAGAGTATGGACTGAGTTTTCACATTGGTGATAAAATCAAGATGTATAGCCATGCGCCTCGCTGAGACGCCCCCGTGCAGCCCTCACAGCACTTCAAGATGGCGGTCCTTGTGGGAGGAACCCCATCGTTTCGAGGACTCTTGCCAAAGCGCATCGCCCAACCACATGCGTCAGAACACTTGGAGGCTGACACTGTATAGGAAATCATATTGATTAAATTCATAAATAAGATGTGTGAATGTTGCACATACTTCAATTATTGGTTGAGTGACAGCTGCCGCCATTGCCCACTGGTCGTTGTGGGAGGACTTTGAATTTGGGCAGTAGCCATAAGACTACGAATGATTACTCCATTTACTTTACCATAAAATTCAAACAGATGTGCCTAATTCAGGGCCACCCTGAAGATCGACTATAGTTTACGGCGCTTCGTATTATCGATCGATTATTTTTATGGCGTTTCGTCGTGCTGAAGGAGCTGCTTCACAAATGTGTAACAAACCCCACTGTATATATATACAACGAGGCTGTATATATACAACGAGGTTGTATCTATATGTTATAGTGTAGGTGCGCGGCGCACATATGTGCGCCAATTTCAGTACAGGTGCGCTAACAGTGGTAAACCTACACTATAACACATATATATATGTGTGTGTGTGTGTGTGTATGTCAATATGTTAAACACAAGCTTCTATAGATCAAAACGAGTTGAAGCATGACGGCGCCCTAACCCTAAGTTTGACCCACGATGCCAACGTTGACCATCCAAAGAGCCGTGCAAAGAGTCACCTCAATTGCGAGGTTGGTCCGAAGTTCGTGGGTCTTGCCACTGTCCGCAATAGCACTCGAAAATTCGTCATTCGCCATCTCGAGGTACCGCGTAATGAGTACTTTAATCAAAGTGAGTATAAATGTAGTGATAAACAAGACGGAGACACCTGCATCAAGAAGACCATACCCCAAAAATTTGTGGGAGCTGGTGGCTAGGGGCCGGTGGGCGGGCTTCAGATTATCAACGACATGTGTTCGATTTCACGCCGGGCTTCAGATTATCAACGACATGTGTTCGATTTCACGCCGGGCTTCAGCAATGGGCTTCACCTGCAAAGTTAGGATCTGGAGATGTTGAACCCTCCACCTGACACGTCTTCCTTGCTGGACACTTGGTTGGCTCGCTCCACAGTTTTTTGCAAAAGTGTCCTTTGGGGCTGATGATCTTGGACCCGGTATTAGGGCAGTAGAAACCCTGCCACACAGACGCAATGAGCAGGTAGGCGTCCTTGTCAGCATCTCCACGTGGATGTAGGTTCAAATATACATGTGTATGTGGCCAGGGGGTGCGAGGAAATACAACGCCTACTTAGAACAATATACTCAGATATATTTTCATAGTAGGCTGTGCCAAAAACACACACACACTGTTGTCTCTTTTACAAAATATCTGAATATTTTTTTAGGGTCTCGCACATTGCATATCAACAGTGTTGTGTTGGCGCCAAAGCTGTCCCTGTTACTCACCTACAGGTTTCAATACTCCTACGTGTACGTTTGTCATCTGTACTCAGGTACTGCATACATTTTGAATTGATCACTGACTACTCTGCTACAGTTGTCATCAGTACTCGGTGTCCATATACAAACAGTACTACTCTTTGACGTCTGTCCAAACTGTCAGCATTTCGCATAATTATTCATTCTGTGCCATCAGTGTTAACACTGAAAGTCTGTTCTCACTGTTTTCCTGGGTGCTGTGAAATTTGAGCTTGTCGACAAACACGGCGAATTCACAAGAAAAAGCATTGTGACCTGTGGGGTACTGTGGTGCTAATTAATGCACAGCAGATACCAAGGCTATGTGAATCAGAAACAGGTGGCGGATCTGCTTCGGGAGTGGCGGGAGACTTCATTGGCATGAGAAGACCCTACCTTACTGCACGTTTGCATATACGAATCTGGTTTCTCTTCCAAACTTTCAAAACCAGAACTACCTGCAATCATCAGCCACTAATCCCCCTAAGATGAGGTGATAAGGAATCCGACCACCCTCATTCCAGCGACCTTGCTCCGAGCAAGCCTCGCAGCCAACACTCTTGCCCATAATTATATGTGACAGAGACAAGTTGAAAAAGACGAAACGACGTGAGGCCGACGCGACGCTTGAGACAACGGCGACAGTATTGCTCCGAGGCCAACATGCATCATTTCATAACTATTCACAATATTGCAGAAAGCATTGGCCTGCAAATTCAACGGTGTGATCATTCTAGTAGTCTAGTCTAATAGATCTTTCTAGTTCTCACTACGACAAACATATCTATCTGCAACAACCTTTTGTTTGGTGCAAGGAAAAATATGATGATACAAACAACTTCCGCAAAACGCATGTAGGAGGACCCCGCATGCTAGAGCAACCCAGGCGCTGAAGCACCCCGCATGCTCGAGCAACCCAGGCGCTGAAGCACACCGCAT
>LGRX02034481.1:0-27570 GCA_001247695.2 Cymbomonas tetramitiformis | reverse complement strand
GTCATATCAGCTGAGTGGAGTACGACGTGGCTTGTTGGGGTTATATCAGCTGAGCGGAGTGCGACTGTGTATTGCTCCAATGCTATTCTGCTTCCCTTAGTCGTAATGTCTGAGGTGGAATGCGCGTGTGGCGCAGGGGCTACCAATGTCAGAGGTGGAATGCGCGTGTGGCGCAGGGGCTACCAATGTCAGAGGTGAAATGCGCGTGTGGCGCATGGGCTGCCAATATCAGAGGTGGAATGCGCGTGTGGCGCAGGGGCTACCGATGTCAGAGGTGGAATGTGCGCAGGAAGCGCAGGGCCACCGATGTCAGAGGTGGAATGCGCGTGTGGCGCAGGGCTACTCAATGGTCAGAGGTGGAATGTGCGTGCACCGCAGGGGCTACCAATGTCAGAGAATGCGCATGGGCAAGCAGGGCTAATGCCAAAGGTGGGAATGTGCGTGTGGCGCAGGGGCTACCAATGTCAGAGGTGGAATGTGCGTGTGGGCGCAGGGGCTACCAATGTCAGATGTGGAATGTGCGTGTAGCGCAGGGGCTACCAATGTCAGAGGTGGAATGTGCGTGTGGCGCATGGGCTACCAATGTCAGAGGTGGAATGTGCGTGTAGCGCAGGGGCTACCAATGTCAGAGGTGGAATGTGCGTGTAGCGCAGGGGCTACCAAAGGGGCGACTGCACGGCATGGACAACGAGGGAAAGCCCGTGGAGGTCCTGCCCGCGCCCGCTTTCTTGCCCCACCAACTTTGGGAGCGCATCTGACGCTTCAGCCGTGAAGTTTGCTAGGATCTGACGGCTCGTACAGCGATTGATAGAAGGTTCGCGAGCACATCCTAGGATCCAAAATCCGACGCTGCCTATGGAATGCCTTGGACGATAGATCACTGGATGCAGATCCATGAGCGGCTGTGAGCGGTTCTGCTGTGGTGGCCTGCCGTTGGCTCTTCACCCTGCCCCTGCCGTAGTGTTAGGGGACGCCCGCAGGAGCTTGGGCCGCTCGGTGGCGTGCGCGAGCCTGAGACTGAGACGGCTGGTCCAATGATTTCAGCACCACTTCTGGCACCGGTGCCGAAGGATTGCTGAGCTAGTGGGTGGGGCTGCGCCTGGACAAGGAGAGAGGTCCACGGCACCGTTGTTCAAGTCATGTTGACAACATGTCACATGGCGCTACGAGGCCTCTCAATGGTTGTTGGAACATGCCACGTGGCGCTATCTGTTTGTTGTAACGTTTTGTGTCTACCTTGCAAAGTGACCGATGAAGTGTCATGATGGTTTTTCGTGAACCCCAACCTCTTCTCAGGGGGCACCGTCCATCGCTTTGCTCTGCCGAGCACGCAACGCCTCGAACCAGGAGCACCCAACTTGTGCAGCAGGTGGCGAAGGAGGATGAGGTAGCGGGTATGTGTGGGGGGGATAGCAGCTTGTGGGAGGTGTCTATGTAAAGTACAATTCTCAGTCAGGAGATGCTTATATCAGGTTTGTTCTGCACAAAGTGCAATCCTTAATTCGGGGAAGCATATATCAGGCTTGTGATTATTGTGTGCCCTAAGGTTAGCTCCTCGTTCGCAGCGGGCCGAGGCGCAGTCAACCGGAGGGCCGTGGCGGAGTCAACCGGAGGGCCAAGGCGCAGTCAACCGGAGGGCCGTGGCGCAGTCCACCGAGGAGGGCTGTGGCGCAGTGAACCGGAGGGCTGTGGCGGAGTCAACCGGCGCGGGCCGTGGCGAGAGAGTCAACCCGGCCGGGCAGTGGCGGAGTCAGCCGGCGGGTCGTAGCGGAGAGTCAACCGGAGGAGCAGTAGCAGAAGTCAACCGGAGGGCCGTGGCGGAATCCCAACCGGCGGGCCGTGGCGGAGGTAACCGAGGAGGCAAAAGGCGCAGTCAGCCGGAGTGCCGAGGCGGCGGTCAGCCGGAGGGCCATGGCGCAGTCAACCGGAGGAGGCCGTGGCGCCGAGTCAACCGGAGGAGGCCGGCGGAGTCAGCCGGAGGGCGTGCGCAGTCAACCGGAGACGGCGGAGTCAACCGGAGGCCGTGGCGCAGTCAACCGGAGTGGCGCGAGTCAACCGGCGGAGCATGGCGGAGTCTGCTCCGGAGGAACGTGGCGGGAATCAGCCGAGGGCCGTGGCGCAGTCCACCGGAGGGCCGTGGCGGAGTCAACCGGAGCGCCGTGGCGGAGTCCACCTTAGTGCAGTGGCGGAGTCAACCGGAGGGCCGTTGCGGAGTCAACCGGAGTGCCGTGGCGAAGTCAACTGGAGCGCCGTGGCGGAGTCAACCGGAGGGCCATGGCGCAGTCCACCGGAGGGCCGTGGCGCAGTCAACCGGCGGGCCGTGGCGGAGTCAACCGGAGTGCCGAGGCGGAGTCAACCGGAGGGCCGTGACGGAGTCGACCGGAGGGCGGAGGCGGAGTTTATCGGAGTGCCGAGGCGGAGTTAACCGGAGGGCCGAGGCAGAGTTAACCGGAGGGCCGTGGCGCAGTCAACCGGAGTGCCGGGCGAAAGCCAACTGAGCCGCGGGCGGAGTCAACCGGGAGGGGCCATGGCGCAGTCCACTGGAGGGCCGTGGCGCAGTCAACCGCGGGCCGTGGCGGAGCCAACCGAGCAAGCCATGATGCCAACTGAGGCAATGTGACGTGTGAGTCGACCGAGGGCGGAGGGCGAGCGATTGAGGCTGGAGGCTGGAGCGCAACCGGCGGCTGGCAGAGTTAACCGGAGGGCCGTGGGCGCAGTCAACCGGAGGGCCGTGGCGCAGTCAACCGGAGGGCCGTGGCGGAGTCAACCGGAGGGCCGTGGCGGAGTCAACCGGACGGCCTTGACGGAGTCAACCGGCGGGCCTTGACGGAGTCAACTGGAGGTCCGAGGCGGAGTCAACTGGAGGGCCGTCGCGGAGTCAACCGGAGGCCTGTGGCGGAGGTAATCGGAGGGCCGTGGCGGAGTCAACCGGAGGGCTGTGCAGGAGTCAACCGGGAGGGCCATGGCAGAGTCAGGCGGCAGGCTGTGTCTGGAGTCAACCGGCAGGACATGACGGAGTGAACTGGAGGGCCGTGGCGGAGTCAATAGGCGGAGTCTAGAGGAAAACCATGGTACAGGTAAGACGAGGGCCATGGCATTGTCAACCAGTAGGCTTCGGCGGAGTCCACCGGAGGGCCGTGGCGATGTCAAGGCAATATAAACTCCGGTGATTTTGGATAGTGTCGGATTCCCTAGCGGCCATGCACGGGAAGCAACAGAGTTTTCCCGGCGCTGAGGACGATGGCTAAGGGGAGGGTGCACTGCCTTTGTGATTTCGGTAGCGGATATGCAGGCCACTACCGGGGAGTGCTCTTCACACCAGTGCTCGCAGGTGGGATCTCGCATGGGTAGTACCAAGGCCGCGGCGGATTGATGCATATTAACCCTGTTATGTATCGTTTAATGTGCAAGTGTCATTATGTCACGGTTGCTTGCGGCCATTTGTATTATTGTACAGAGTCATGACACGGCCCCGCCCTGCTCCTGATTTGTTTCTCACATCCACTGGGATGATGGTGGGCTGGCTTTTGTCGACTGATTGCACGCCATTCGGTGTGTCCCATCTAAGCGCACTGATGCGATCCAGGGGGTCTGATACGCTTCGAACTATCCCATGTGCATTTTTATATCAAGGGAATAGAAGCATGGGGTCAGATATTGCATTTGTATCATAGCTCAATTTGTTGCTCCTTGTGTGTCCTGAAGAGGTTTGCATAATGATTGCTTATGGATATGCAGTAAGGTGGTGTCGTCTTATCCTGTGAGTTTTGTGGGACATCGGCCAGATGGAGCATTCCGACAATATGGATATCTCCCTCTTAATTTATTTAGTGTCGAGGAGAACAGGGACAGGTAAAGATTTGTAGCCGATCGCCTCTGCCCAGATCTAAATTGCGATGGATTTAGACGGCTTCTGAAAGTGTCTGGTCCGCGGAGTGGTGTATCCATGCATTCCTAGCTTGAGTGGTATTGGATAATGGTAAACATGCAAAGTAGTATATTTATGTGAGAGTATTTATATGTAGTTTACTGTGTACGAACCGCAAGAAGCCTTGCTACTGCCTGTGTGCCTGACTGACAGTATTTTCATTTGCATGAACAAAGCCATTATGGGGATCGCCTAGTGTGTGAAGCTGGTTCCAGCCAGCTTTGACTGTCAAACAGCCGTTACAGTCGGCTAAAGTCTGGACCGACTGGACACCATTGGGGCTATAATTAGAAGCTTCCTGCTTGCAAGATTAGCAAACCCCTGATGTGATCCGCCACCGGAGAGCGCCCAGCCAGCTCCATTTAGGGTCTCAGCTGGCTGAAGCCAATCAACCATTCCAAGCAGCTCCTTCACTCCGGTAAACTGCTCAGGTTTTGCCAGTTGGACTACCGATTGTTTGTACCATAAGTTCACGTTAATTGAGAAAATTCCTTACATTGCAAAGGAAGATTCCGGTGCACAATGTCCTTAAGGCTCGAGGCTTATGGTGCATATATTGATGTGCATAAAGCAAACTATTCAAATAACTTGATAACAAACTATGAAAATTAAGAAAATCGCATCAAATTATATATATATATATATTAAAAAAAAAAAAAAAAAAAAAAAAAAAACCAATGACACGTCTACAAAAGCCATTTGTTAAAATCTCCGAAACTAAAATTCTTTATAGAAAAATAAAATAGTTAAAGCTTTGCACCTTTTGAGCGAAGCATGGCAAAAACAATGTTTGCTAACTCTTCTGGAGCTGCTTTTAAAAGAGGAGTGATAACAGAGTTCACTGCAGGCACTGCAGTTTCTGGCGTGACAGCCTGAGCACGGGCGTGTGCCTCGGCACCAGGAACAAAATATTCTGCCTGCTGCGTCTGCTGTCTCGGTGGAGTAACATTCATGACAGGTGTGGTCATCGTGACAGAAGACAGGATGTCCTCAACCCCGAATCCCGCACAGAGGTTATACTGATAAGGGGCGTGTGCCTGCACTCCTTCAGTTGCCAACTCAGCAGTTTCATTGACATTCGTTGTGCCACTCGGTCCAGCTTCATCTGCATTCAGAGAAACTCTCCCACGCTCTACCATCACCTCTGCCTGCGTGTCAGAAAAATATCTACTATCTTTAGGAACATTCTGCCGTGCCTCGTAAACCCGCCTAGTCTGCTCTTCTTCAGTGTCAGACACGTCAGATTCTTCATATGGCATTTGCCTGATCTGAGTGCCTGAGTTCACAATATGTCCCACAAGAAGTTTTCGGTATTTTTTATGACATTCGCGCGCGGTGGATTTGGGAGTTTCGATGATTGCTAAGTGGTGTAAATTGGGCGAGGTGTGAGTTTTATGCATAAAACATGATATGCAAAGTATCATGTCGAAAAAATAGAAATTGAAAAAGTTATGGATTATTTTTGTTTTCAGATTTGATAACTTTATTGATGATGACTTTTTCGCAGGCTGAAAACCTAGGCCAGAGGTCTTTGTGGATGATGAAGAATGACGATTTTTGGGTGTGGATGATGATGGTGATGTTTAAGGTGGCATGGGATGACGATGTATCCATGCAGGGTAAAATAATACATAATAATACTACAGCAAGTTTGCAACAACACACATATATATAATTCCGGACTAATAAACACATACCATACCGTGTCCTACGCGTCCCCCGGCCTGGCTTAAGGATAGTTGACGTATACTGCAACGGATAGTTCGACATCGTAGATTTCGAATATTGTGCAGATTTCTATATAAATCTAGCGATCAATTTATAGTGAGTCAAATTTTCGTGGTGTGTCACATGCGTTGCTACTGCAGTCGATAGTCTGAAACTTATACTTTCAGAGTTTTGCGAAATATTTGCCACGTTAGTATGATATCATGTGGGCGCCGCAGGCCAAATTTTTAAGCTTCTAGGCGTGTCATCATTTCGTCCAAGTAAGGTAGATCCTTAACACTGGGACGGGGGACCTATATTAGGGACGGGAGACCAGAGACTAACGTATGTACGGGGGGGCCTATACGCTCGCAGACAAATCATTACCTTAGAGAATGCCCCCACGGCGGCCGGCGAATTCAGCTACCTTAGTTCCCCCCACATCGTGCCTGGTGAATTGCATACCTTAGAGAGTTTACCCTATAGGTGTAAATAAAAAATAAAAAATGGAGGGGAGGGGGATTATTCTTGCCCTCCCTAGTTTGATATATATTTCCATATTTATATGGATGCATTGTGGCATCGTTAAAAACAGTTATAGGCCTAAATCATTACTTTTCTATTTTGAGACCAAAAGTCGATCGTTCGCGGAGCGGGCCATAAAATTAGGAGCCCAATTTTTCGTTTTATAGCCATTCCGCCGGCTATAAACGACTCCTATTTACTGCACATTTAGGGTCTACTTACCCATACACGTGGCATAGAACGCCATTGCCGCTGGCCCAAGTTAGAAGTTTACTATATATTTCCATATTTATATGGATGCATTGTGGCATCATTAAAAACCGGTATCGGCCTAATAGGGTGTTAGAATTTCCCAAAAATGGAAAATGTTGGGGGGAGGGAGGGGGGCTTTAGGCCCTTGGCTCCCGCGAAGAAGGCGTGGGGTGGGGAGGGGGAGGGGGGAGGGGGGCTTTGGGCTTTGGGTCGAAACCCCCAAACGATTTCCGGGCCAATTTTTTTGTAGTTCCAAACCCAAAAATCCATTACCTTTCTATTTTGAGACCAGAGGTCGATCGTTATGTTGTTCAGCAACACTGGCCACCAAGCTCGTGAGTCTGGTCGTGCATGTAAGCCTCGGAAGCCTCATCTGTGCCCGGAGGCACAGCGTGAGCCGATATGTCTATGCGTCTGTATGTGTGTCATCGGGAGTAATCTGGGATTGACACGATGACAGTGAAATTGGGCTTGAAATCACGATGAGAATGAGTACCAGATGTCCGGGGTATGATAGTATGATAGTATGACACTATGACATTATGACACTATGACACTATAGTAATATGACAGTACTGTGGGGTGGTCATCGTGGCACTTAGTCAGATCCTCGGGGAATGGTCAGATTCGCATCGGGATCGGAAAGACAATGAAATCGAATATCAGATGTCGGGGGTATGACAGTATGACAGTATGACGCTATGACAGGATGACAGTATGACAGTACAGTTGTATGACAGTACTGTATGGCAGTCATCGTGTCAGTCCGTCGACGTAACATCTGAATCGAGAATGACGAATCGGAATTAGAAATGAGATCGGATCAGGAATTGAACGTTGAGCCGTGGTGTGACATCGGGTGCCGGGTGGTTGACCCTGCAGCCCGAGTGACGAGTGAATAAGTAGAGCACTTGAGAAGTGTTTAGCCTTCAGAACTCGGAACCGAACTATCGTTTACATCTCAATCTGGCCCTGATCCAGTATATTATAAAAACCGAATTGTGTACCTTTGCACGTTTCAATCAAAAACATCATTCCGAGCATATGTCGTAGTGCCCCTGGCACATTTGGTATCAATAGCGTGTCTGAGTGTGACTCCGCGCAACTCAACACGGCCTGTGCGTAACTCGCGGTATACTGCAGGGGGAGAGCTGAGCTTTGGGGAACTTGGGCGCAATTTTTACGTCTAAAACGTCATTTTTTTTCGAAGAAGTAATCCAAGCAACGTCCCCAAACGTCACGAAATATCAGTATAACCGTTCCTTAACACTGGGGGCTCAAACGGGCTTGGAAAGGCAAACATTCGTTTTCCGATCTTAAACTCAAAGTCCGTCCCAGGCCACAAACGACCGTCAGGGAGCACCCTGAAGGGTTTCCCCGGTCTATAGTAGCCAGAAAAACCTCACAGCTCACCTTTCAGAGCCCTAAAAGTAGCAAAAACAGCCAAAAACAGCCCAAAACAGCAGTTTTAGCCCGTTTACAGCCTACCCCAAAACCTTCCCCAACAGTCCCCACCACCAAAAACCCTTCCCTCAGACCCCATAGAACAGCCCAGAACCCTCTAACACCGCCCTCACGGCCATCAGTAGTCGGGAAAGCCCTCCAAAATAGCGCTTTTAGTGGTTTCTGGACAGCACCTCTGGTTTATCCTCTGGCACTCTCTGGCAGCGCTCTGGTTGGAATATTTCTGGAATATACGAAGTCCGGCTACCTTCTGGGACCTTGCTGAGCCTTATGGTTGAACTCTACATACCTCCATCTGCAGTTTCTTGACCTCTGTCTGCGTACCTGAGCACTTGAAATCTGTGTCGCGGAGCCCTGGCGAAATTTTGAGTACGCCATCGTATGTCAGTTCCCCCACAAAGGTACAGAAGAGCGTGGTGGAAACAGGGACCGCTGAAGTGGTTATTTCATCCGGACTTTACCTTCCCACCTGCAGGCGCCTTTGACAACTCCCCAGAGGGCCCCCTTCCTCCTCCCCCTTCCTCCTCTGACGACGAAGCTGAAGACAGCTGAGCGCCTGCACAACGCACACCCTGGCTATCCCACCAGCGAACTACTTCCGTGAGTGGTATTACCAAGGGTTCTTCTTCAACTACCCGGACCCCTACGATCCATCACTGCCCGTGCTTCCTGGCAAGACCCTTCTGGGTTCCCTGACCGGCGCTCCTCCGTCTCCCCTTCCTTCTCCTCCTCCTTCCCCCCCTCACGAAAGCGACACTGAAGAATAAATAAAAGGCGAGCAGACCCTACCTTCTGCTCACCTGTGGCTTTTGCCACACCCAGTCTGCGATATAATCAGCTCAGCAGTCAGCATGTCACAGCATACATCAGAGTCCCTTTCCAGCATGGGGGTCAGTGCAGAGCCGCTACGCCCCCCACTATTCTCACCCCTCACCTTTCCATCCCCCACCACATACGCTTCCACTTACCCCTTTCCACTCCCAGGCACCACCATGCCCTATACCGCGGTGCCACGTCCATACATCATGCCCGATGGCTCCCCCGCACAGGCCGTATAGAACGGCTCCAACTGGGTACTTCCCCAATCAGCGCCCCTCGCTGGGGGAGTGTCGCCGGTGCCATTTACACTGGGGACTCATCACCCTATGGGCTCGTACCCCACGCCGTTCCAACAACAGCTGCAACAACAGCAGCAGTGGCTTGCGTACCAGCAGCATCAGCAACAGTGGCCACAACAACAACAACCGCTGGAACCAATGCAGCAGCAGTTACAGCAGCAGCAGTTCCAGCAGCAACAGCTACAGCAGCAGCAGCAGCAACAGCAGCAGCAGCAGCAGCAGCAGCAGCAGCAGCTACGGCCGCAACAGCTGGTACCAGCCACCTCGATGCTGTACGACCCTACGGCGGATCCCTCACCGCAGCCGCCCTTCATCAGCATTGGTGCCGCGATCCTACCAGACCCTCTGCAGGCACCTCCTAATGGCGGAGCCCGACAGGGCGTTCCGAGCGGGGCTTCACTCTTGGTACACCATCTCCCCGCGGTGGCAGCTGACCCAGAGGCCCGCAGGCGTCGACGCTCCCGAAGGGAATCCTCGGGCCCTGCGACGCACGGCAGGCACATCCCAAGCCTGAGCCGCTCACCAGAGCACTCTGACCCCGAGTCCGGCACGGATGCCAGCCGCACCAGCACGGGGTCCAGGGGCAGCCGGGGCACGCTTACGCGGGCAGAGCGCAGGCGGAGAGCTGCCCGCAGGTCCGGGTCCGACTCGGACGCAAGCAGCCGAAGCGAGCACATTCGCAGGGAGGTCCTTGCGACAGTACAAGCCCTGGACCTCTCCGCGATGCTCTCAAGAGGACTCGCCCCGTCAGGCGCAGCTGCATCTGCAGAAACCCCTTCATCAGGCGACCCTCAGAGCAGTGCACAGGGAGCCCTGGCGGCGGACCAGGCCCTCGAGGCGGACGCTGCAGACAGCGAGAACCCCCCAGAGTCTCTGACTGTCGCTGGAGCGGCCCCCGCCGAGCCTCCCACTCAAGGTCCTCTCAACATGATGGTGGCTCGCCGGCGACAATCGATGGAGTCAGTGGTGCACGGTGGTGGCGACCCTGATTCAGAGCGCAGAGTCCCCAGCCCAAGGAACTCGCCCCCAGGTCCCCCTGATGACCCACCTCCAGACCCTTCTGGTGACCCCGACCGAGGACCAGAGCCCTCTTACCCTCAGTACCCAGAGGTTCGGGCCCTCTTCATCACTCACGACGGTGGGTCACTGTGGGTACATCAGTCAGCGGGGGTGCGAGGCGCGGCGACTGTCTCCTTACCACGGGACGAACGCCGCAGAGCTGGAGTACAGGGCGACACCATTCTCTTCACGATTATGCATCTGTTGGGAGCTCCGCTAACAGCTTACGCACGCATGGGAGGTCGTCTACATCACACACGGCTACCCCTCACCAACCCTCGCGTGGAGACCTGGGTACTCATGGTCGACCGCGAGATCATGGACATGGCCATGAACGATGGAATCGCAAAAATGAGACTGGCCCCAGTCTCATTCCAGTCTCATTTTTTTGGGGTCATTTTTTTGTGGAACTTACACACATTTGATGCACTTAAACATAAAATAACATTCCCGAGTGCAAATTTTGATCAATTTGATGTTTTTTTGACGATTTGGTGTGATTTTATGCCACGCAAACTCAGAAAAATCACCAAAAATGTAGTTCTCGACGAAAAATCCCCAAAACTTTTTTCAAGTATGTATTTTTTATATACTTTGCATTGCTTAATGCGCAACAATGTGAACACTGTGGAAAAAGTTGGATTTTTTCAACTTCAACCGCTCTACGGTGGGGAAATGGTATTGCGAGGCCGATCGTATAATGGTTGTACAAGGGCGGAATCGCGAAAGTGAGCGTATCCATGCTCTCACTCGTTTGAGTCCAATTTTTTTGTGGAACTTACACATATTTGATGTATATAACCATCCGCCATCATCAACAACGCGAAAAAAAGTTGTTTGATGTTTTTTCATGGATTTTGTGACTTAGACTCTGCCAATCACCGAAATTGGATTATTTGAAGTAGAGTCGAAATGGGGGTCTTGGGGTTATTCTTTTTTGTAAAATTGCTCCATACATCCATCCGCCATCGTTACCAAGCCAATATCTTTGTCCTTTTGCCATTTTTATAGAGAAATAGTGCCTTTTTAAGCCCTAAGAAGTGCAAAAATAACTGAAAATCAACAATATCACAATATTCAAAGCATTGAGTGGAATATGCACACGATCAACATAAATTAATGACCTTTTAGTAAAAATATCTCGTGGGAAATAAAGGTAACATATCCGAGGGCAAGTGAATGGTGAAATGAGGCCTGATGAGACATTTTGGCTTAGGGTTTGGCTATGAACCCGCCTTACCATGCCTGTATCAAATAGTGTATGCATATCATGTCTAGGTATAACAATACATATAATAACACAATCGTGTATTCCCGTTTGAACCATAACTTGGGAGTGCACAAGGTTGAATGTTCGATACTGCGATGCAAAAAAGTGACTATGCAACTGTGCTAGCAGACCTATCCTACACAAATCACGGCTCGCGCAGCATCGTGGCGAGATATATTGTGTTTAGAACGGTATTTTTGACATGCAGTAAGTGCTAGTATGAACATATGCGTTGGTGGGTGCGTACAGAGTGTTGTTCATTTTGGATTCAGGGTAAAACCCAAAGTGAAATTGCAGGTGATTTTCACCTTGGGTTCCACTCTGAACCCACCTCATGGGAGACCCAGCTGCAGCTAATGTGCGGTCTACGAGTATGGGACAGCCGGTGTGGGAGTGGATACCAGCTACTGCGCGGGAGTCTGAGATGCTGCACTTCGACCAGGACGGTCTCGCCGCGTGGTCTGAGGTTAGTAACTCCGACTGGTACCGGAGCATGAGCGTGGTGGCCGCGCAACCACCTACCCCCATGCCCTTCCACACGCCTCTCCCGCGCGCTTCCCGCTCCATCACCAGCACCTGCACCACCGCCCATCCCTGGGCCGCCAACCTCCGTATTACCGCCTGCCTCAACCGCAGTCCCCACGAATCCCGCGCCTGCACTCCCACCCGCGCATGCTCCAGGACCACCACCTTCAGCCCGCTTTCCCCACTCCGCCACCGCGAACCCCATCCTTTCTCCCAGCGCCGCCCCCTTTGTGCCAGCGAGGTGTCATCCGACTGCCGCAGGGCACTAATCTGCGGGCGTCTTCGGACGAGGTCCGCCAGGAGCACAAGGTCAAGGAGATGGTGCTGAAGCTGGTCAAGGGCGTGACTAAGTTCCCCCGCTCCGCGGCCGACACCAAATCGGCCGACAAGGATGGCCTACTGGCGCAGCTGGAGCACTACTCCAACCTGGTGCGGAAGACTTTCCAGGAGGCCATCGTGGTCGAAGCGCTGACCACCCCTAGCTGTACGCCGTCTGTATCGGAGTACCAGCAGGCGAGTGTGTCGAGCCTCCTCTGGAGCTTCAAGGAGTACACTCTGCAAGACCAGCAGAAGAGGTTCTTGGAGCGAGCGGCGGGGATCTTCGGGTCCGACCAGGCCTGGCACCAGCGCTACGTGGAGTTGGACGTGTTCTTCAGCGACCTGGCGGTGTGCTCCCTGACACAGGGCTACCTGGAGAACACGCACGGCGAGGCCATCGCACTGAAGCAGGCGCCGAATGAGACCGCGGCGGAGTACTTTTCGCGGTTGGAGACCCGCATGGCTTCGGTCAACTTCCTGGCTGGCAGGGTCCCCAACTGCGTGGAGATGTCCAACCTGTCCATGCTCTCCACGTACCGCCGAGGGCTGAAGTATGCGTCCAAGGTGATGCGGCGCCTCAGGGCCATCCACCTGGACGTCTCCAAACCAGAGGAGTGGGAAAGGAAGGCTGCCTCTGACGACATCCCGGGCACCCACAACGCCCTGTTGAAGATACGGGAGGTCGCTGAGGAGGTGGAGAATGACATCGACACGGAGGCAGCTCAGAGGCGCACTGCAGACCGCCCTCCCCGAACTGTCTCCTTCGCAAACCCACCTCCTCGTTCCCCCTTCTTCAGGCGCACCCCCTCCTCGAACCGCCCAGCGCTCGCCATGCTGGAGAACGGGCCCACTACTGCCGCTGCCGCGGCGGTCACCCCGTTACCACCACCACCTGGTCTCTCCCGCCCTGACGCACCGAAGGTTCGCCGGTGTTTCGCCTGCGGCTCCGCGGAGCACATCGTCCGCAACTGCACGGACGAGGCCAAGCTGAAGGAGTGGAGAGCCAACGCCCCTGCCCGGCTGGCAAACTCTCCTGGATTCGTGGCCGCTGTCGTCTGGGCCATCGAACAGCAGGAGGACCTCTCCCGGGTGGACGGCGTTCCAGAGGAGTTCTCCGAGGAGGTTTTGGCGCTCGCCAGCTGTGAGGACGACCAGAGCTGCCAGACTCTGGCGGCACTCGCTGGCATCGAACTTGTGGAGGGCGACGGCCTCCCCCCGGTTGAGGATGACGAATGACTGGCCGGCGACCAGTCCCCGACCCTGCCCTTCGGGGAAGTGAGGTCACACTCTGGCGATCAGACCCTCTCCACCCAGGAAAAGCGGTCAGAACTAGAAGTACCCCAGTCCCTGACCCTGCCCTTCGGGGAAGTGAGGTCACACCCTGGTGATCAGACCCTCTCCGCCCTGGAGAAGCGGTCAGAACCAATGGAACCCCGACGCGCACGAGGACGCAGAGATCCTTGGGGCCATCGACCTCATCCCAAGAGCGTGGCCTTCACCTCTGGAACACGCTTGCGACACACCTACCGCTCAGCTGGTGCCCCGCCACTACCGAGGGATAACTTGACCAGTCACCCCCTTGCAGAAAGTGGCCCTTTCGACGAATCGTCTCTACCTCTCGATGATGGCCCTGCTTACACACAGGCAAGGATCGAGGGTCGGAAAGGGCGGCGAGTTCCCCAACACAGGCCCCCCATCATGGGTAGCAACCTGAACAGGGCCGCGTGATTACACTCCAACTCATCTTGATGGTGCAAATCGAATAAGTGATGCACTGGGCTCGTGCCCAGCTGCTCTCTGGCCGCCATCTTGCAATAGTTGGCGACCTGCACCTCTGGCGTCACCTCTTCCCCTGCGGGAGGGTCATCAGCCAGCATGAAGCACAAGCTGTCGCAGAAATCCTTCGTGTAAACTTCCCCCACGCCTGCGCGAAGCGCAGATGCCTTTTCTCGCTCGTGCCTTGCCCCAGTCTCGTCCGTCGTGGACGGTAATGGATAACGTTTCGATGGCACGTCGGCATTGCTGTTCTTAGCTCCCGGGCGATACTGCACCGTGAAGTCGAACTCGTGTAGGCTGATCGCCCATCGTAAATGCTGCCCCTGAAGGTCAGACTTTTCCATCAAAGTAGTGAGTGGCGAGTGATCGGTCACCAGCGTGAAATGGACGCCATGCAGGTACTGCCTCAGCATGCGCACTGCCCACACTACTGCGAGCATCTCACCTTTGAAGCTGGCGTACTGTCTCTCTGTCTTGCTCAGAGAACGGCTGATCGCCATACAAATATACTATTTTCCATCGTCGTCCTTCTGGCCCAGCACTGCGCCGCTGCCATAGGTACTCCAGTCAGTGTATAATATGAGGGGCCTGTCATAATCGATTGGCCTCAAACATCTTCCAGCACAGAGCGAGTCCTTAAGGTCCTGCAGCGCCTGGTCCTGCTCCTTCCCCCAAGCTCGCTCCCTTGATATCTGTGATCTCTTTCTTGAGCAGGTCGTTGAGGGGGCGTGCCATCTCAGAATAGTTTGGTCCTCCTGGCTCACCCACAAGACCCTTGTAGTAATTCATCATGCCCAGAATAGAGCGAAGCCCAGTCTTGTCCTGGGGCTTCGGGAGGTCCTGGATGGCCTTGCACTTCGCCTCCTGCGCACCAATAGAATTGTGCCCAATACGATAGCCCAGAAAGTCCACAGTAGTGCCTGCCCCAGTCCACCTGGTCTGGCATGCAAAGGAATAGGTCATTCTCTTCCAACATCATCTCCCTTGATGAGATAGCCTGCCATGGCTGGAACTTGCTTTATTTCCCTTACCACGCGTCGGGGACCCACGTCCGCTGGCAGCAGGCGCATGTCTGGGTACAGCTTCTCGTTCAACTGCTGCTCCTTCATCCCCAGCCTGTCCTCCAAGACGCAAGAGACCTTAGTCTCCTGGGCCTGCACCTCGGCGTTAGCAGCTTGCATTCTCGTGCCTGAGCACCTAGGACACAGCCACTCGCCTTCTGGTACCTCCGACAATGCTGGGGTAAGGCACCACAGATGGTAACCCTTGTTGCACGCGTCGCACAACAACATCTCTGCTTCTCCATCAGCCGTCCTGCATACTTCACATGCAAGATGTCTGCTGGGCACGGCTGCGCTGCAGTCGTACCGATCCTTCACCTGCAGATGACACGGTGCAATACTCTGCACAGTGCTCTTCTCTTTCATCTTGGCGGCGTCTTCGAGCACCACCACACCATCTCGCTGTATCTTGACCAACTTGATGATGGCGGACTTGGTGGCAACTTCCATGCCACTGCGGGGCTTCTGCCTGATGTACACAAAGTCTCCCACCTTGAACTGATGCGGCCTGGGCTCATAACCACCACCTCTTCTTCCTTCATAGTGTAAGGTGTCACGATGCTGCGCAACCTCCAGACTGCAGCCAGCATGCACCATTAGTCGCCTTACCACCGGTGCTCTCTGCAACAGGTCATTGGCTCGGGTGTCCTTGTCGTCACTGACCTCCAGACTGAAGTCCAGGTCAGGCGCTTGCTTCAGATCAGGCGGTACTACTGCCTCTTGGGCAAACAGTAGCGTGAACGGTGCCACTCCTGTGGACTCCTGGCGGGCTGCGTTGTAACTCAGCACCAATAATGGCCAGAGTTGTTCATCCCACTCGTAGTCAAGACCCTTCTCCAAGGCGAGCTTCTTGAAGCAAAACTTAATCGTACGTGCCACTCGCTCAGTGAGCCCATTGCCTTCTGGTAAGTCTGGTGAAGTAACCCTTCTGTCTATCAGGCAATCCCTTCATAGCTGCTCAAATTCGCCCTCGAACTCCTTGCCTCCGTCCACCAGGCACTGAGCTGGCGCCCCAAAGACAGCCAGCACATGACTGCGAAACGCTGCCGCAATGGTGCTCGCTTCTTTGTTGGGGATAGGTACGCAGACTATAAATCTGGTGTAGTGCTCGGTCATGATGAGCACCCCCTGCTGTTGCCCGACCTCGTCACTCTTCTTGAAGGCCACGCCAAGTCCAGTGACCAACGATACATGAAAGATGCGATCTCCAAGGGGGGCAAGACTGCCTCTTCCCTTGCGTAATGGGTCTTCACTCGCTGGCAGGTCTCACACTGAGTGACCACCGCCTCCACGTCCTGTTTCAGGTCAGACCACCAATGTCGCTGCCATAGAAGGTGTTGGATACGTCTTATACCCCAATGGCCAGTCCTGGAGTGATGGTACTCCTTGACCAATGCCAAACGGTCAGCGGGCTTCGGAATCCTCACCTCCTTGCCCGACAACGTGATCATGCAGATCTCATCAGTGGCCTCGTCCCACCGGTGTCGCGCTGCGCGCCTCTTTACTCGGCGAACTTCGTCCTCCGGTAATTCCACGCTGCCACCAGATTTCAACCACCTTAGGCACCACACATTGTCATGCACGTCTCGATGCTTATCGCGGTCGGCATATTGATCAGCAACACTGGCCACCAAGCTCGTGAGCACCAAACGCAATTGGGGAGTTTGGGAGTTTCGGGAGTTGGGGAGTTTTACAATGGGAGGCCCTAAAAAAATCGAAAATTTGACCGAATCTAGGGTTTAAGATTTTCCCGAGTGGAATGTAATTTTATTTAATTTTCCGGTTGATTTAGGGTTTAAGAAATATTCCTAATTTTCACGAAAGAAATCATCTTTTTCAGCCTGAATTAAGGAAGGTTTATGGGGTTTTTTGTGTTAAGAAAACATAAATTTTCCATTGAACTTGTATAATATTTCACGCATTTTTAAGCTTCAATTTTTTTTTCGAAACTCGGTAGCAAAATGAAACTTTTTACGTCTGATTTTTATGAAAAACGTTTTTGGGGGTTCATCGATGAACCCCTTTTATTTTTTCTAGTTTTATATGAATTTCAGGCCTTTTTGGGTGTTGGGGAGTTTTACAAGGGGAGGCCCTGAAAAAATCGAAAATTTGACCGAATCTAGGGTTTAAGATTTTCCCGAGTTGAATGTGATTTTATTTAATTTTCCGGTTGTTTTAGGGTTTAAGAAATATTCCTGATTTTAACTAAAAAAAATCATCTTTGTCAGCCTGAATTAAGGAAGGTTTATGGGGTTTTTTGTGTTAAGAAAACATAAATTTTCCATTGAATTTGTACCATATTTCGCGCATTCTCCAGCTTCAATTTGTTTTTCGAAACTCGGTAGCAAAATCAAACTTTATACGTCTGATTTTTATGAAACATGTTTTTGGGGGTTCATCGATGAACCCCTTTTATTTTTTCTAGTTTTATATGCCCTTTTTGGGGGTTTTTCTAATTTTTTTTAAATTTCTTCAAAAAACCCCGATTTCTTTGCAATTTCAGGAATATTTTTTGTTCACTTCGTCCCTATTTTTTTTGTGTTTGCCCCGTTTTTTTTTTATCTTCTTCCAGGCATAAAACAACCTACAACCGCTAGCTCACGAACTCGAGTTTACGGCGCGCGCCAGGACTTCTCTTAAATAAAGCACAAACGCGGACTAAAAACATTAATCGCGCAAACCCTTAAAAACCTACACCGCACAATTAAAAGTCACACGACTACATGCCTTCCGTTTACAAGTTTGTTGACTACTTTCTTGCCGGACCTCCTGACCGTGAGATGATTGCAACCCACCACATTCAACACTTGCGCTGCAATGACTGTCGACTTGAGCAGTGGCGCCTTTCCACTCATTACAACGTGCGCAACCAGGAACATGGAAGAAGAGACGCCGGGTTCGCCAGTTGGCGCTTCGTCCGTCGCACCCGGTCGCATTTAGTTTTTGAACTGATGGCGCGCGAAGGAGACTACCCCGACCGTGCTGGTAACGAGTGGACTACGCCGCGGACCATGATTGTCCCAGCAGACCTTCCTGGCGGGACTCCGGGCTGTCATTGGACGCTTTTCATCATGCTCGTTTGTCCCCGCCGCTGGGATCAGCCGAGGTGTAACTGTTCTAGGCCGTTCAGAAACTCTGAACATTTCGAGCAACTTTGCACCTCATGCCGATGTGAGACGTAGGCGAACATTATAGCTTGTTTAGACTGGAAATATTTAAAGAATTTGTTTGTATAAAATGTAAGCCGTGTGTGGTTTGTAGATAAACTTTACATTCAGCCACTAGTCTTTCGTATATTAAAAGTTGTCGTCATTGTGGACTGGTATATTTTATTCTTCCTCAGACCTAAACTTTTTGCTCTTAACATCACATGAAATATACAGCTTCAAATCAATATTCAAAACAAAGTTACCGGCGCGCATGTTTTGCCTCCAGAGTTTAACACGACTTCACCTTTTCTAGTGCCCTTCGCCCCATCGCCTACTCGTCTTCGTGCATTGACCAACTACGTTCTCCATTGGTTTGTCACGTGCTTTCGCGGACCACTACTAACCACAAGTCCGGGTGGCCGGCCCCCCAGTTAGGTTCAAAACATACTTCTTTCCCCGCCAAGATCCCTAACTAACTTTCACGAACTTTCGATGTTCTACTTCACGTTTGTCACTTTCATCTTCTGGTACGGCTCACTCAATCCAAGAGACCCCACATGGCGCTTCGCGCAGCAGAACACCGCGTGAGATAAATAGTGCACCGCGCTCATGAAGTTTGCACGCTTCCTCTCCACGCCGATGAAGGCGCGTCCCATGCGAAGCGCTCCAATCCCAGTGGTTCCTGCGGAACACTTAACATCATTCAATACCCCGGCGTGTCCCTCGCGGCAAAACCAATGCATCCACAATGACACGCACCACTTCCCATGAACGGGTCCAGCACCACCATGTCGATGTCGGTTGTGTACCGCTCCACCAACAGCTCCATGAGCTCCACCTTTTTCTGTCCCACCACCAAGGTCTTGCCATGCTCTTCGCAGGGCTTACCGCCCTTCAAGCATCCCACTACGGCGCAATCGTGCTTGAAGGTATCCTGCACTTGAACGGCTTGGAAAGGTCGTGCCTGATGTTCTACCTCGGTCTCAACGATGTCCATCCTCTGCTCCTCATCCAATTCCTTCCAGCTTGGTTCCCAGCTCTCAGCCAGGTGCTTTTCCAAGGCCTTCTCAAAAGCCTTCACCTCTTGGTAACTTAGGGCACGCAAAATGTTTCCAGTCCAACAATTCAGCGGGTAATAATCAAAGTCAAGGTCCTTACATTGCTGCCCCCTGGTTTGGATGCTGGTCTTGAAGTCCAACTTCGGAGCCTCCAGCTTCCGTGCAAAAGTCGTGTACTGGTGTCCCACGGACTTTGGCGTGTTCGTGAAAGTCGCGTTGTTGCGGTTCCCCTCCGTCACGATGTACCCCGGCATTGTCTTGTACACCTGTGATCCTTCCCCCCTTTTCCCTCCCTTTCAGAAACGTAACAAAAAAAGCAAAAATAAAAGGGTGCCTTCAAAGCAACAAGTGTTACATCGATCCTACCGGGTGCTTCAACGCCTTCCAGCCCGCCTCCAAAGCTCGAAGGGCTTCACTGTCGCCTAAGGCACACACAATGGTGTCTCCGTCGTTTTTCCCCAGATCGGCGTATTTATGATCCTCAGACATGCCATCGTTGTTCGCGCACAGCTCGTCCAACTTGACTGCGAACGCATCCCAATCCACCTTCGTGTTGTACCCGGTCTTGCTCTCATGGCCCCACGGAACATCCGTGATGACCGCCGCCACACAAAACTTATCTTCCGCCGCGTTGTGCGTGATGACGTCCATGGCCCCGAGAGCTTCGCCGAAGTACAGCTGCAACAGCGGGATGCCTTGGGAGTTCATGGCAACCGATGTCAACACCAACAACTTCTCAGACTCGTCGTGTCCGTGTTGATGGATTAACTCCAAGATGTACTCCACCTTCTCATCCTTCACCTTCGTGCCCTGCGTCATCTTCTTGCTCTTCACCGGTACCACCTTCGGCACCTCCACGGACACAATATTGTGCACATGATGCCGTACACCAGGTTTCAACGCCTCCTCATTCATCTTCAAGAACTGCCCAATCTCAATGCTCTCCTTCACCGGTGCCTTCTGCCGCGTTCCATTTCGGAGCGTTCCGCCTGCCATCTTCCATTGTCGCAACCCTTCGTAGTCCGGGTTCCCTCGCGACACCCCAACCCAAGGCTTCATCCATTCCGGGCAGGGGGCCGGGCCGTCCTCCATGTCCTGCTCATCCTTCTGTTTCTCCTTGTCGCAAAGCCAAGCCGCGTAAGCGGCATCCTCCACCTCAAAGGCCTGCAACTCTTGACGTAGCTTCCCCATCTCCTTCCTCTGCTTAGTTAGATTCGCTTTCTGCTTCTTTCCATTTGGGACATGTTGCCCCGCGTCCTCCGCCGCAAACCAATCCGCCACTTCCTGTCTCTTCCGCTTCCGATCTTCACGTGTTTCACGAACCTCGTCCGACTCCTTTTCAAAGTCAAACTTTGCATCCTCCTCCTCATCGTCCTCCTCTTCCTCATCCTTCTCCTGACCATCTTCCACACCATCCGGTTCCTCACCTTCTTCCTTTCCCTCATCTACCTCCTCACCCCCATCCTCTTCGTCAACATCATCCCCACCCGACTCACTTTCCTGCTTCTCTCCCTCTTCCTCGTCAACATCCCCACCCGTCTCACCAGCAACTTCCGCAAGGGTCTTGATGCCACTCTCCTGAGCCTCCGCAGCAGTCTCCTCCCACTCAACCAGCTCGTTGTGCTTCTTCAGCAAGTCCTGCACGACTTTTGGCTCGACATCCCGGTTCAGGCGAGCCAAGTTACTGGTCTTGGAGCAAGTCTCGTTGGCGTCGAAGAAAGTACCATCGTACCTGTAAACAAAAGTTTAACACCCATCACCTTTCCGCATAAAAAAATAGTTCACGGCTTTAACCAAACCGTGGTAGGTGGACTTACTTTCCGGCGCTCAAGTCCTCCAAGAACTTGGACGCCTCTTCAGTGTTTTTCGGCTTCCCCTTAGAGCTTTGAAGCTCTAGCTGTGAGCGGACTTCTTGACGAAGCAGCACAAACGAACACAAGTCCGTGAAGGCGCGCGTGGTTCCGACGAAGCCCAAAGTCGCGCATTGCTTCTTCTTCTTCAAGTGGAGCTCGCCATTCTCGTCCTTCACGGCGAACTTGACGTTCTCGTTCACTTTCAGGAAAACCTGAGACATGTGTTTGTCCTTAGGCGTGATGGTTGCATGTAACACAATAAAATAAAGACCGGCTTCGACCGTACCTGATATCTTTGTGTCGGATTAAGACGCTGGAACTCCTTGTTGTCGAACAAGGAGTTGAAGCCGTAGGGGGAATCCTTCCCCAAAGCTTCGCAGTTCTCGCGAAGCAATGCCTCCAGCCGCTCGTCGGGCCCGATCACCTTTTCGTGGATGTGGGCCATCCTCTTGAAGAACATCAACGAGTATAACGAAGGGTCGATGTGCGAGAACAAAACAACCAGCTTCTGTGGTTTGGCCACGGCCTTGTCAATGGATGACATCAGCCACTTGAAGGAGGTGTAGTCGTCGAAAAAAGTTTTTTTCTTGGACCCCTTCTCGTTCTGCACGATGCGTGAGAGTGCGAGGCACGTAACCTCCTCCTTCGTGATGTCCTCCGACACCACGATGACATTACATTCCAGAAACCTTTTGTCCCGGGCCTCAAGTTTTTTCCCGCCTACCACGGCGCCATCTTGGAAGGCACGAGTGAAAAACTCGTGCCTACCATGTCCATGAATGGCGATGTACCTCTTACTGAAAACAGAAACAAACACAGCACGCCATTTAAAACGACAAAGAACACGGTTCAAGGGTGAGAGAAACTATTTATAAAATATATATAAAGTGTTTACTTCAGCTTAAGCTACCACTGACTGTCTAGCATCCACAAAGGACATTCCATCCTACGTCTTTTTGCGTTGCGCTCAGCGTCTTTTTTATTCTTGAGTCTCCTCTTACGTAATGCCGCATCTGGAACATTATACCAGCTAATTGGAACATGGTTCTTCCTGCAAGAATCGTCCTCATCTTCTGAGGATGTAACTTCCTCATCTTCTGAGGATGTAACATCTACAAGCAACACTCGCTCTGACACCGCATGTTCTTCTTTCGAGCAGGAGTCCTGAACGGAGTCAGTAGACCTGCAGTTGAACAGCAAATAAACAACAAGAAAGTCACCATGCAAAACCAAGAAGAGTTCAAGCACTAACCTTTTTTTGCTGAAGTAGAAAAGCGTTCATCGATGAACGCTTTTTAAAAAACACTGCTGAAAAAACAAGTGTTTTGACCGGTTTAAAGAAAAGTGTTCATCGATGAACGCTTTCTTTATTTTGTTTCTGAAGCATAAGTATTTTGAACTGTTTTTAAGAAAGCGTTCATCGATGAACGCTTTTCTTAGTTTTCCTTGTATTTTTCCGGAGAAAAAAGCTTAATCACACAGAAATATCGCAGCTTTTGCAACTCCAAAGCGCAAAGTTTTAGGAAAAATACGCGGAAAACTAAGAAAAGCGCTCATCGATGAACGCTTTCTTAAAAACAGTTCAAAATACCCAAGCTTCAGTAACAAAATAAAGAAAGCGTTCATCGATGAACACTTTTCTTTAAACCGGTTAAAACACTTGTTTCTTCAGCAGTGTTTTTTAAAAAGCGTTCATCGATGAACGCTTTTCCACACTTGTCCCCTCTACCTTTGGTCAGCGCAGTTCTTGAAGAAGGTTTAGTGAAACTTACCCGTGGGCCTTAGGATCTCCTTTTTTGGCGCGGCGCCAGATCATGGTTTGGCAAATGTCGATGCCGTTTTTCTCAACGGACTTCTCCACGTTGAGACCGTTGTGATTGTGTCCTCTTGGGTTGTCAGCGAAAGAGCAGTCAGCGAGCTTCAGCGTTTTCTGCTCAACGAAACGCTGTTCCATCACGTCCGCGTAAACCAACCTTTCCGTGTTGGCATCCCCGGACATCTTCCCGTTTCCTTTTTTTGCAGGCATCTTTGCTTGTTTCTTTTGACTTTAATCTTTGCGCTTTTTCTTTGGCGGCTTGAGTTCTTTACTAGCTCTCAACTGTCTTCAGGTTTTCTTCGACTTCTCTTTCCGACACACGTCGACTCCTTTGGTCAGTGTCGTTCTCGACTCGATATTTTTTCGCCTCGATATTTTTTTCCCCAAATTTTCAAAGCGTCTCCTCGAGTCGAATATTTTGAAGGTTTCGCCTCGACTCGACACTCGACTCGATTTTTTCCCTCGCCTCTCTTTCCAACACAGCTAGACTCGCAAATTTCCCAGCCGTCGCCTCGACTCGATTTTATTTCGGCGTCGTCTTTTATTTTGGCGACTAGAGTTTTTTAAGGCCTCCCCTCGACACTTTCTCTTCGGGAGTGCATATATTTTACCGACTTCCTAGGGCTAATGCAATGTCCACTCAATTTGTTACTTTTCGCTGCCTTGAAACCGGGGATGTCGTTCGTGAAATTCCCATTGTTTGGCATCTTGGAGACCCTTTTGTGACTAGCGACACACTTTGCAATGTTTTTAGTCTTAACAAGAAAGAAGATCTTTCCGTCACCTCCGAGTACGATGACTCCGTTGCTTGCTCTTTGGACCTGTTTCCCGTTCACTCTGGCTTCTTGCACAATGTGTACGGTACTCCTACCGACGACAACATGCCAATCTTGGTAAGCGACAGCGAAAGCGATGACAGCGACGATGAAGAAGACATTGTTTACACCGGCGAGTGCAGGACTCCCCGGTTCTCACCAAACACGAAGCCCAAGCCCACGGAGTCCGTCGCTTCGACAAACCTTTCCAAGTCCGACTCGACTTCCAGTCGCGCCTCTTCTTTTAAGTGGCCCGCAGATTGCAAACGTGTGAACAAGGTCCCCTTCGACGTCGATGGCAATGTCACTTTTGGTCACCACATGTCCTCACCTCTTCCTAAACCAACCGGGAAGGGCGGTCTACCGCTGAACAAACTTGACTTCCATGTCAGCCTCCCAGAGTCGACCACCAGCTCTGGTTGGTCCGTGTCGAACAGGGCCGCGTGATTACACTCCAACTCATCTTGATGGTGCAAATCGAATAATAAGCGATGCACTGGGCTCGTGCCCAGCTGCTCTCTAGCCGCCATCTTGCAATAGTTGGCGACCTGCACCTCTGGCGTCACCTCTTCCCCTGCGGGAGGGTCATCAGCCAGCATGAAGCACAAGCTGTCGCAGAAATCCTTCGTGTAAACTTCCCCCACGCCTGCGTGAAGCGCAGATGCCTTTTCTCGCTCGTGCCTTGCCCCAGTCTCGTCCGTCGTGGACGGTAATGGATAACGTTTCGATGGCACGTCGGCATTGCTGTTCTTAGCTCCCGGGCGATACTGCACCGTGAAGTCGAACTCTTGTAGGCTGATCGCCCATCGTAAATGCTGCCCCTGAAGGTCAGACTTTTCCATCAAAGTAGTGAGTGGCGAGTGATCGGTCACCAGCGTGAAATGGACGCCATGCAGGTACTGCCTCAGCATGCGCACTGCCCACACTACTGCGAGCATCTCACCTTTGAAGCTGGCGTACTGTCTCTCTGTCTTGCTCAGAGAACGGCTGATCGCCATACAAATATACTATTTTCCATCGTCGTCCTTCTGGCCCAGCACTGCGCCGCTGCCATAGGTACTCCAGTCAGTGTATAATATGAGGGGCCTGTCATAATCGATTGGCCTCAAACATCTTCCAGCACAGAGCGAGTCCTTAAGGTCATGCAGCGCCTGATCCTGCTCCTTCCCCCAAGCTCCCTTGATATCTGTGATCTCTTTCTTGAGCAGGTCGTTGAGGGGGCGTGCCATCTCAGAATAGTTTGGTCCTCCTGGCTCACCCACAAGACCCTTGTAGTAATTCATCATGCCCAGAATAGAGCGAAGCCCAGTCTTGTCCTGGGGCTTCGGGAGGTCCTGGATGGCCTTGCACTTCGCCTCCTGCGCACCAATAGAATTGTGCCCAATACGATAGCCCAGAAAGTCCACAGTAGTGCCTGCCCCAGTCCACCTGGTCTGGCATGCAAAGGAATAGGTCATTCTCTTCCAACATCATCTCCCTTGATGAGATAGCCTGCCATGGCTGGAACTTGCTTTATTTCCCTTACCACGCGTCGGGGACCCACGTCCGCTGGCAGCAGGCGCATGTCTGGGTACAGCTTCTCGTTCAACTGCTGCTCCTTCATCCCCAGCCTGTCCTCCAAGACGCAAGAGACCTTAGTCTCCTGGGCCTGCACCTCGGCGTTAGCAGCTTGCATTCTCGTGCCTGAGCACCTAGGACACAGCCACTCGCCTTCTGGTACCTCCGACAATGCTGGGGTAAGGCACCACAGATGGTAACCCTTGTTGCACGCGTCGCACAACAACATCTCTGCTTCTCCATCAGCCGTCCTGCATACTTCACATGCAAGATGTCTGCTGGGCACGGCTGCGCTGCAGTCGTACCGATCCTTCACCTGCAGATGACACGGTGCAATACTCTGCACAGTGCTCTTCTCTTTCATCTTGGCGGCGTCTTCGAGCACCACCACACCATCTCGCTGTATCTTGACCAACTTGATGATGGCGGACTTGGTGGCAACTTCCATGCCACTGCGGGGCTTCTGCCTGATGTACACAAAGTCTCCCACCTTGAACTGATGCGGCCTGGGCTCATAACCACCACCTCTTCTTCCTTCATAGTGTAAGGTGTCACGATGCTGCGCAACCTCCAGACTGCAGCCAGCATGCACCATTAGTCGCCTTACCACCGGTGCTCTCTGCAACAGGTCATTGGCTCGGGTGTCCTTGTCGTCACTGACCTCCAGACTGAAGTCCAGGTCAGGCGCTTGCTTCAGATCAGGCGGTACTACTGCCTCTTGGGCAAACAGTAGCGTGAACGGTGCCACTCCTGTGGACTCCTGGCGGGCTGCGTTGTAACTCAGCACCAATAATGGCCAGAGTTGTTCATCCCACTCGTAGTCAAGACCCTTCTCCAAGGCGAGCTTCTTGAAGCAAAACTTCATCGTACGTGCCACTCGCTCAGTGAGCCCATTGTCTTCTGGTAAGTCTGGTGAAGTAACCCTTCTGTCTATCAGGCAATTCCTTCATAGCTGCTCAAATTCGCCCTCGAACTCCTTGCCTCCGTCCACCAGGCACTGAGCTGGCGCCCCAAAGACAGCCAGCACATGACTGCGAAACGCTGCCGCAATGGTGCTCGCTTCTTTGTTGGGGATAGGTACGCAGACTATAAATCTGGTGTAGTGCTCGGTCATGATGAGCACCCCCTGCTGTTGCCCGACCTCGTCACTCTTCTTGAAGGCCACGCCAAGTCCAGTGACCAACGATACATGAAAGATGCGATCTCCAAGGGGGGCAAGACTGCCTCTTCCCTTGCGTAATGGGTCTTCACTCGCTGGCAGGTCTCACACTGAGTGACCACCGCCTCCACGTCCTGTTTCAGGTCAGACCACCAATGTCGCTGCCATAGAAGGTGTTGGATACGTCTTATACCCCAATGGCCAGTCCTGGAGTGATGGTACTCCTTGACCAATGCCAAACGGTCAGCGGGCTTCGGAATCCTCACCTCCTTGCCCGACAACGTGATCATGCAGATCTCATCAGTGGCCTCGTCCCACCGGTGTCGCGCTGCGCGCCTCTTTACTCGGCGAACTTCGTCCTCCGGTAATTCCACGCTGCCACCAGACTTCATAAAATAATTTGTTGTGTCTGCCATCCAATGGCCGATTTCAGCAGCAGGAGCTTCGCCGCTCATATCCGTTCAAAACAGCACCAACTTCCTCTGAAGGTATATTTGCCCGACCGTCTTAAGAGAGCACAGTGTCTACATCATATTCGGATATCTTTTAATCAAATAACTATTTTAGACGGATAAACAGTATCTGCGTGAGGAAAGGTGGGGTCTCACGGGTGACAGAGGTTGACCAAGTGAACTCAAATTTTTGAACTTGCAACTTCTCGACATTTGTCACGTCGCAAATTTGAAGTATTTCATAATCGATATGGATATAAATGTTGAACCACATCATAGGCCACGATCGATGGCATGACGTATCGCCCGTCTGCGTGACTGCGTCCATCGCACGAACACCCATCGCACGGTTTATACGCACATACCACGACCGATCCTATCCGATACAGCGTGTATAAATGTTTATTGTCGACTGTCCGACAAAAAACTTGGCCCCTTTAGCCTCTTCGAGTCATATCTCCTGGCATCGCGCCAGTCATTCTGGGGCTCTCGCGTGAACCCTGGGGCCTCCTGAAGCGGGCTTGGTGACATTCCTATGTCATCGGGTATATAATTCTACCGATTTATACCGACTTAAGCAAACTTAAGCAAACTTAAGAAAACTTAAGCAAACTTAAGCAAAAACCTTGTTATAGTAGTGGTAGTGCCTTAGGATGTCTGCAATACTCACCTTGGAATCCGAGAAAGGTGGGTTACACCACACCACAC
>LGRX02034480.1:0-12950 GCA_001247695.2 Cymbomonas tetramitiformis | reverse complement strand
ATGGAGGGGATAGAGACGGTGTCGCGATAGTGGTATACAAGCTATAATACCACTGCTGACGTGGCAGTGCTGCGTTGACGTGGCAACAACTGGGTGGTGCTGAAGCTGACGTGGCTGTTGTAGTGAGGAAGCTGGGTATGCTGGCGTGCTGGACTTGCGGTTGCAGTGCGATGACTTGAGAGTGCGTGCGTGTTGACCTCGTAGTTGTAGTACGATAACTTGAGAGTGCGTGCGCGTTGAACTCGTAGTCGTAGTACGATAACTTGAGAGTGCGTGCGTGTTAAGCTTGTAGTCGGATTGCGATAACTGAAGCGTGCGTGCGCGTTGAACTTGTAGTCGAAGCACCAAAAGAAAAAAGATTTCTTTTTAATGGAGAGGTCCGGCAATTCACCAGGACTCGCAAACTTCTGGGTCGAGCGTGCGGTCTCAGGTGCGCGGAAAGGAACGGAAAGGACAAAGACAGCCCAGAAGCATTGGGCTCAGCTCGTCAAACACAGCAAAAAGGAAGTCTATAACCGATGAATTCACTCTCAAACGAAGTTCCTGCAAGATGCGTGGTCCCGGGGAATGCTCGCGCCTCGAAACGACGACCTACGTGTCTGTAAATGCCCACGCGCTAGGCGTGGAGCATAATCCCGCTGAAGCGGGTTGCGGTCCCAGTGGGAACCCGGGCCAGGCGCCAGAACAGGCGACTCACCTGGAGATCCTCACGGGAACCGCTGTGCGAGATGCGCACAAAGTCGAACTCCGGCTGGAGCTCCCACGGACAACGTTAGGCGTCTGTCGGGATGACGGACGAGGCGCGAGAGAAGCTGCGAGTATCCCGCAACGCGCACACCGACGTCCTCGGCAATTCACAAGAAGAAAGCTCTTACCACCGAACGAACAGTTCAATAGACGTAGTGAATTCGCCTCTAAAGGATAACTCGACGTGCCCTCCTGCGTGGCGATCCACACCTGCTGCAAAAGCGAAAGCGAACGAAGCTATACCTGCGCGTTATAACCACAATGCGCTTACCTGTGGCTCCTGTAGCAGTTGCGGCAGCAAGGCAGGGAATTCACACTCCTATGCCCTTAAGCTTTAAGCTACTAACAATTATGCTCGGCGTACAGCTCGGCTAAAGGTCGTCGCGGCAAAGCGCGAATGCGAATACTCGGTCCCGTTCCAGACTTTGTCACGTTCGTACGGCAGCCCCTGCGAATTCCTAAGCAATTCACAAGCAAGAACACGATATCAAGTGAAAATTCACTATAAATTTACGTTATATGCTTGGGGCGTAGTTACTGTGGTGTTTTTGAAAGGTCCGGGATTGAAAGTATGCCTGCCAGCACTACTCTTGTTGTTTTGAAGCTCTAGCTACAGCCTCATGGCGCTTCGTCGTGTCTGTTCGCATCTGCCGCTAGATTAACTCAATCGTCTTTGCACTGATGCTACGTCTGATCGTATTCGCGTTGCTCTTAGGCTCTCGCTGATGACCTGCGGACCCTGCATGACAAGCGTGGTAGCTGAAGTGATAGCTAACTACCATTGCAGAGGAATCGTCGCGAGCGTCTGAGCGTGTCGCGATAACCATGCATAGCGTCGATGACTTCGTCGATCTGTTTCTCACGGAGATTGCGATGCCCAACCGTCGTGGCGATTACTTTCTCGATCTGTCTTTCGCTGCGACTGTAGGTTTATGACGACAGTCTCTTGTCACAACTTCGCACACCCATCGCACAGAACCCCTTTACGGATTCGCAACCCCCTGGCGGGGGCGCGCTGACCCCAACGCCCACACCACGTTACCCGTGTCGCAGCACGACCGCCCCCGCAACCGCTTGATCAAACTCAGCCCATCGGAACGCCGGCAACGCCCGACTGAACGTCAAGCACTCGCAGCGGAGCGAAGCGTCGCAGGAAAAGATGAAACGATAAGGTCGGCCACGCAACGGTCACGCTACCCCATGACATACTACCCCGCAACAGCCCCCGCGCAGCCATTGCCGACTGCCGCTTTGGCTACCTCGCTGCAAGTGTCGTGGCAAGGCAGTCATAACGGCATGACCGTCGCCCTCGACGATTCATTCACGATGGCAATCAGTTGTCACTTGGGCTACCGCGCTTGTCATGCTGCAGCCTGCAGGTCATCGACAAGAGCCCAGGAGTGACGCAAAAACGATCCGGCACACGATCAGTACATAGACGCTTGAGCTGATCTAGCGGCAGATGCGAACGGGCACGTCGCGAGGCGAATGGTCACGCGCTCTGAGAAGCTCTGAGAGCTCACGAATGTTTGTGCTAGCTTGGGTACTTAAGCCTGCGACTGTGTTACGAAAGCTTAGGTCCGAACTTTTCAAAACCATCCTGCTCTATAGTGATATAATTTGTGAACTGATGAGAATGTAAACTTGGAAATATAGTTTGCACCTTGAATTTACAAGTTGTTTGCATCACTTGCAGTTTGTAAGAGTCTGGTTCGGACCTCCAAAGCGAGCGCGCGTTTCCGTTTGTTGTCGTGAATTCAGTCGTGTTTCGGTATCGGTCGCGTGAATGTCACCTTCGCCTTAGCTCAGGTGCATTGCTTAATCAATTTGACGTCGGTTGAATAGCGAATTCCCGTTAGGAACGCGAGTTTGATCACGTGCACGTTGTGGGAATCGACGCGTGAGTGCGGCAGAGTGTGAATCTCCGTGACGTAGTATCGCGTGTGCATTCCCAACGCGCGCGAGTCCTTGTATCTTATGGCACTGAACTTTTGTGACGCGCAAGGCTTTTGAATTGCAATTTAGAACAGTATTGTGAATTAAGGCTCGCCTTCCGCACGTCGCAAATACGGATCCGCTTGTCGCCAGCTCACGCCCCATGCGCAAACCATGCCGTACGTTCGATCTGAGGCGTTTCGCTTATGAGTGGGTGTAAGGACCCTATTTCATTTGTTTTCTACCTTGTTTGCAATACTGAATTCACTTCGTACAGGCCTTGCCACGCAAGGATCCCCAAACTAGCGTTTGCGCCAGGTGCGGGAATTCACTTCCGGAGCGCGCGCAAGCCTCAAGCCGTGCCCTTGGCCCTTTCTTAGATGCGTTGCACCTGGGCGTGCTTTTCCTTTTGTTCCTACTATGTTTCTGAGTGCAATCGTGGACCTGCCCGCTTGTGAAACGTCAGATGAGCTTTGCACAGAGCGGTGGGCATTCACGCCAGAAGCTGCTTTCCGCGCGATAAGAGCGCAGCGCTGGCTGGTGGCTGTGAATGCCCATCCGAGACATGATGTTGGTGTTTTTGTGTTGATATTGTTATGTCCGACCTTTTTATTGGTTTTGAAAATTCTCTGGGACCTCTTTTGTTTTAAACTTGTGTTGGAAGCCTGTTTTCGTGATTCCTGGTTTACGCGTCTCCAACTCACCAGGCTTCAAATTGTCTTTTTGCTCTCTTTTCAACTTTGCACGGTAGAACAGGTTTGGTGAAAAAGGTGTATCTTTAGTGAACTGCTTCAGAAAGTCTCAGCTTGAGACCACGCTTTTACAGCCGTGGTGCGTGAGGCGTCTCACCGAGTCAGCTTGCGTGATTTTTCGGCAGCGTTTGGTGGGTAGCGGTACCCATTTTTGGCCACCTTGGCTTCACCCCTTCTTAAGACTGGAGCTCCCTTTCCGTTGTCTTTGTTGGTTTGGTGGTGCCAGCGGGTCACGCGTACAGGTGCGCTGGCGGGAAGACAAGCTTATGGGCAGTGGCAAGCCGCAAGACCTTCGGGACCCACCAGCTTACGAACCACGGCAGTGTGAATGGGCGGTAACAATTCCAAACTGCATATCCAACCTGCATCTGCACGCATAAAGAAATGATTTTGTTCAAAACTTTCGCTTGAGTCAGTTTGCAAGTGTGGGAACCCGCTCGTGGGCCTGTCACTTGATCGCGCCTTTCGCTCTGTCCGTGTCGTTTGGAAAGCCAAATTTTCAGACAGAAAATTATGGTTTTCTCCTTTTGTTCTGCTCCTGACCCACTCTTGTTGTGTTCAAAAAGTTTCATCTGAATTGTTTTGGAACATACTGAAAAGTTGAGTTATGAAATTAAAAACTCCAAATTTTCACTTGTCAAAATTCCTCTTTTTCTTCCTTGCGTGATTCGCGCAGTGCAAAACAAACGAAATTTTGACATCTGAGAATTTGCGTTTATATTTTTTGGACTTCTCGACTTTCGTGTGTTGCAAAATGTTTCACATTGTAAACGGCTGAAACACTTTGTTTTGAGGTTCTGGGTGGTGGAGTCCTTGCTTCGCATCTTCGGGCAGCTTGCACGGGCTGCTCACCTGTTTCCGCGTTGTGCCCTCGGTTCCGTTCTGCAGCGTTTTTGCCTTTGTTGCATCCTCGCCTCTTTTGTGCCACCTTTGAAGCCTCACTCGTGAAAAGGCCGGCGTGTACATGCACAACGGCTCGGCTGTCCAAAGCGGCTTGTTGATTTTGGTGAGGCTGTTGCAAAGATTTTCTCTCGTGATTCCTGTGGCGGAACCGGCACAATTTCTGACGTGCTTTCTCGTGTTTTCTTTTGCCCCTTTGTGTGCTGGTTGGGAGATCAGCATGCTCGGCGCTTTCCCCCATGTTGCTGCTTTTTCAATCTCCGGTGTCATCACAATTTGGGAACCCCTTTGGCGTCCCACCCTGGTGACCAGCTTTTGTGTTGCGTTTCTGTGCTTGCATGTTAGTAGACTTGTGGCCTAGGCCGCGTCCCGTGTTCACTCCTCGGACGCAGTGTGAGCCGCGTGCAGCAGGTGTTTGTTACCTATTGCCGCAAGGGGAGGGATCTCTGCAGTTGAGGGAGTTCGCGTCGCTGCTGACTCGCTCGCCGTGTCTGTTTCCTGCCTCCTTTGCGAGGCTCGCACAAAGGCTGCACCTGTGTCTTGTTTTTCTGTTTTTTGATCTCTGCAGTTGAGGGAGTTCGCGTCGCTGCTGACTCGCTCGCCGTGTCTGTTTCCTGCCTCCTTTGCAAGGCTCGCACAAAGGCTGCACCTGTGTCTTGTTTTTCTGTTTTCCCGAGAAATTATTATTGCAATAATTTTGTGTTTGCGTGTCCTCGTTCTCGTTTGTGTGCGCGTTTCTTTCATTCGTTTTTTGATACGCATATACAGTGTGGAAATATATCTTCTTGGAACTCATTCCGGGCTTCGGCCTCCGACCTTAGGGTCGTGTGAAAGAGTTCGTGAGGTATGTTTCTCATGTGTATCGTCAGTTTGTGACTTTCGAGTGCAGTTTTGGCTTGCCAAGCCTTTGTGCAGCTGCACAACTCCTGCGTCGCGCATGCATTGTTTTCTTCTTTTCCCTCGTTTCCGATGCACGGCTGTCGCTGCAGCAGGGTGCTTTGTTGGCCTTGCCTTTGCCTTACCTTTGTCACAGGGCATGGGCGCAATGTTTGCGTACCCGCTGAGTGTGTTTGACGCGACATGCCATCCGGTTTGGCGTGGGGCGCGCGTCACTGATTTCTTCGACTTGATTGGGCGAGCTTCCCGCGTCGGGGGGGAGTCAGTTCTTGCATCATTTGTTTTTGTTCTCAGGCATTCGTGGGAGCGCTACGCCTGCCACCCTTTCTTCTGTTGTTGTCGGAACCACAACCTCGGACATGGCCTGTGACTCAGGCGATGGGTGAATGTTGTGGGATCGTGCCCCTTTGTCAGTAGCGTGTTCGGGTCCATGAGGCCGACATCCGTCCGAGAGTTCGTTAGACCACGCACCGCTTGATCATTATAGGACTTTTGAGGCACGCCTCTTTGGGCGTCATCGAGCTTTTCTGATTTCCGCCTCTGCCTGCGTGTGTGGCGCGTTATCGCACGCGGACCGTTCACCTTTGCATCGTCGTCCCGCTTCAGACAAATGTGCAAAGTGCTGTGCTGCTGTGGTCAAACCTGCAACTTGCTGTCCCGCGCTTTGGGGCAATCCTGCAAACCTGTTGTCCTGCTTTGAAACAAGCCTGCAAACCTGCTGTCCCGCGATGGGACAAACCTGCAATCTGCCGTCCCGCAACGGGATAAACCTGCGACTTGCTGTCCCGCTTTGGGACGACCCTGCAAACCTGTTGTGCCGCTTTGGCCAAACCTGCAAATCGTTGTGCCGCTTTGGACAAACCTGCAACCCGTCGTCCCACTTCGGACAAATCTGCAAATTGCTGTGCTGTCATGGTCAAGCCTGCAAACCTGTTGTCCCGCAATGGGACAAACCTGTAAGCTGCTGTCCCGCAACGGGACAAACCTACAACTTGCTGTCCCGCGCTTTGAGACAAGTCTGCAAACCTGTTGTCCCGCATCAGGACAAACCTGCAATCTGCTGTCCCGCAACGGGACAAACCTGCGACTTGTTGTCCAGCTTTGGGACAAACCTGCAAATCTGCTGTCCCGCAATGGGACAAACCTGCAATCTGCTGTCCCGCAACGGGACAAACCTGCGATCTGCTGTCCCGCAATGGGACAAACCTGCAATTTGCTGTCCCGCAACGGGACAAACCTGCGACTGCTGTCCCGCTTTGGACAAATCTGCGACCTGCCGTCCCACTTCAGGACAAACCTGCGACCTGCTGTCCCGCAATGGGACAAACCTGCAATTTGCTGTCCCGCAACGGGACAAACCTGCAACCTGCTGTCCCGCTTCGGGACGAACCTGCAACCTGCTGTCCCGCAACGGGACGAACCTGCAACCTGCTGTCCCGCTTCGGACAAACCTGCAAACCGTTGATTTCCTGAAGACTTCAGGATGCGCTGCCAAATCAGCGTCCGTTGCCAAATCAACGCGATCAACACCCTCGCACCTCGCGCTGCCAAGCAAGTCAGCAAATCGTTGATTTCCTGAAGACTTCAGGATGCGCTGCCAAATCAGCGTCCGTTGCCAAATCAACGCGATCAACACCCTCGCACCTCGCGCTGCCAAGCAAGTCAGCAAATCGTTGATTTCCTGAAGACTTCAGGATGCGCTGCCAAATCAGCGTCCGTTGCCAAATCAACGCGATCAACACCCTCGCACCACGCATCTAGTTGATTTCCTGAAGGCTTCAGGATGCGCTGCCAAATCAACGCAATCAACTTTCTTTCCCCCTTCGCATTGCAACACTGTTCAATGTTGCGCCTCACGGGCAGTGAGGCAATCACTCCTGAAAATTTCAGGGCAAGGCCGCAAGCAGTGGCACTGCTCTGTGTTGCGCCTCACAAGCAGTGGGGCAACCAGTCCTAAACATTTGAAAAGTTAACGGTAATATGTTAAATATACGTGATAGTGAGCTGGGTGCTGCGTGGGACAGCACCCAATTGTGGCTGATATTGTTACGCAGGTGGAAGCAATACAACCAACCTAACGCCAACAACCCAAAACACAAACACTCCCCCTGCACAAACAATGTCACCACTACCCTCCCAGAAGCAACCAACTCCAAAACAAAATCATACTTCAGTCTGTGGTCATCCTCACGGACGCCCCGCGACTGGGGGGGGAGTTTTGACACAACTTGCCCTTCCAACTCCTTCAGCCCACATTTCCCTTCCACCACACCTCTTACACCCAAACTCGCCAACAACATTTCCCATCTCCACCCATGCAACTGCCCTTCCAACTCCTTCAGCCCGCGTTTCACTTTCACCACACCTTCCACACTCCAAACCTGCCAACGCCATTTCCCCTTTCCACCAGCCATAAGACTGTCCCACGCAGCCGTCAGATCATCCCGTACCCACCGGATCAGTGCTACAATCCTCGACTTGCATCAGCAGTCAGTCACGTCTCTTTCTACACCAACAGCCGGGGGGGGGTATCATTTCGAAACTTCCCTCCCCAGTCGCCAAAACCACAACAAGCCCAACTCACGCTACCCCAAGTGCACTCAGATTACGTCACAAAGCTCAACACGCCTAACTGGAGTCTGCATTCATCGTTGACATCACGTTGTGAATCGTGGCCATCACGTGTACGTCTGGATTAAAGCAGCCGCGCGGTTGTACTTCTGAGACTGCCGTTGGCATGGCGAGCTACACGTTGTGTACAGCGACATGAACGTCCGCGGCATGGCACCAAGAACTTCGGCATCATAGTACACTGCGCACGCAGCTGGAAGTTGTTGGTGCGTATCATCAGCAATACTCCGTGAACTTTGACGTTGTCAGGCTTATACGTGACTGAACCTTGGCAGCCCCGCAACTGGACATCAAGAGCTACGCCGTTATCACGCACGCACTCCGCAGCCGCGCAACGCAGACCGACGCCGTCTGCCAACGCGCACATCGCCTAAGCCTCAGCAACCGCACAGCACCTACGACGAGAACTACGCCATTTTCACTCGAGTACCCAGCCGTGCACGCGCCGCAGACCGACGTCGTTTGCAACGCGCACATCGCCTAAGCCTCAGCAACCGCACAGCACCTACATCGAGAACTACGCCATCTCCGCTCATGCACTCAGCCGCGCACCGCAGACCGACGTCGTCTGCAAGCACACACGCTTGAGCCCCAGCAGCCGCACAGCACCTACATCGAGAACTACGCCATCTCCGCTCACGCACTCAGCCGCGCACCGCAGACCGACGTCGTGTGCAAGCACGCACGCCTGAGCCCCAGCAGCCGCACAGCAACTACATCAAGAACTACACCATCACCACTCGCGTACTCAGCCGCGCCTCGCAGACCGACGTCGTCTGCCGCCTCGCCCATCCGTACCTCAGCAACTGCACAACCGTACATGTAGTCAAGAACTGCGCCGCCGTACTTATGCGCGCAACCGCGCACCGCAGGCCGACGTCGTCTGCCAACGCACCCATCCGTACCTCAACAACCACACAGCTACACACCGGGAGCTACGCTGTCTTCACTCATGCACCCAGCCGCGCTCCACAGACCGACGTTGTCTGCAAGAGAACGCCTAAAACCTCAGCACCTGCATATTTGTACACCGACAGCTACGCCGTCACCACCCGCGCACACAACAGCGCACCGCCGACCGACGTCGTCTGGCAGCGCGCACGTTTGAAGCTCGCAGCAACCGCGTACCTGTAGCTGCCTCATCTGCACCATTACTCCTTCGGCCGCCAGTACAGCCGCAGCTACCCCGCAGCCGCAGCCACCTCGCAGCCGTAGCCACCTCGCAGCCGCAGCCACCTTGCAGTTGCAGACCCCCTCGCAGCCGCAGATGCCTTGCAGTCGTGGTCACCTCGCAACCGCACCCACCTTGCACCCGCAGCAATCCCAAGAGCCCCAACTTCAGTAAACCCAGCACAACACGTCCGCAGCCCCAACGTAACGTCCCAAAGGCCTTGACTCAGCTGCCTCGCCGGTGGTCCCCAACACCACAAGCGTCATGCTTACCCACCAGTCGCTTGCCCAAGCACCGGGCGCCAGCAGCCGGAATAGGTGGGGAGTCAATGCGCCGCAACCGCAACCGCACAGCCGTCAGCTACAAGGTCAACGCGTCCACAGCCGCGTCGACTACGAGGTCAACGCGCCCGCAGCCGCATCGACTACGAGGTCAACGCGCCCACAACCGCACCTGCACAGTCTTCAGCTACGAGCTCAACACGCCACCACCACAGCCGCTCAGCCATCAAACCACAATTTCAGCAGCTCACCCACCGCAGCCAGCAAGCAGCCACCCATCTTTGCACCCAGCAAATAGGTCCCACTGCTCGCAAGAAAAAGAAAAAGAAAAAAAGAAAAAACTACGCCCCTGGGCGTGTGAGTAAATTAATCATGGCCCTACTCTGGGCCACAGCTGCCCGCAATGGGCAGCTGTTTTGTGTTGGAGCTAAGTTGGGTGGTTTTCATCCGCTTTTCTTTTTTCTCTCTTTTTCTCTTCCGTTATTTTGTTTTGCTCGTGTTCCTGCACTAGTTTTCTGTAGAGCCAGTACATGTCGTGTGCGTGTTTGACTGTTTGGTCGTGTAGTTTTTGTAGCGCCTTTGTGGCCTCCCTTCTGTCGTGTCCCAATTTCTCTAGTATTTTTCTGTTGTGTTCGTATATGGTCCCTGTTCTGCCTACCGCCATGACATGCAGTGTTGCCTTGAATCCATGTGCTTTCAGTAAGTCCATTAGGGGGCCGTATTTTTTGTATTTTCCTAGCAGTGCCTGTCCCCAATTTTCGTCGTCGGTGTATGTGTACTCTATTACATGGACATGCTTCACCGCTTTCTTGGCTTCTGCTTGTGTGTACTCTTTGTCGCCCTTGCGGTCTTCCATCCCTTCTATCAGGAGGGCATCGACAAAGTGTGGAATTGTGTCCGGTCCGTCTCTCGGTGCCGGGTTGTCTTTTCCATCTCTTCTGCATTGTCCCCTGGTTAGTATACAGTTTGGAATTATTCTTGGGTGGGTGCGTTCCTCTCCTTTCTTGCCCGTGTACTTTGGCCAATGTTGTAAAGGCCAATGGGTTTTGGAATGGCCTGGTGAGACGGCTGGCGAGGGAGGGGGTACGGTTGTGAAGCTCACCGGATTCGAGCATAGGGGCAGATCGTTGGGCGGACAGTGGCAGTGGTTGAACCAAGGAAATGGGGGGGTTCAATCGGATCTGCAGAGGGGACTGGGGGCCTTCGGGCCGCCGCACAGGGGTTGAACCGTGTAAGACCCTGGTGGTTTTGAGGTGACAAAAGGCTACGGTAACCTCGGGCACAGATGACGGTTGAAGGAAACAGCCTGACGTGGTGCCTGGAGGGGTCTGAGGACCGTTATTGTCTGCATTTTCGAGTGGTTTTGATTGGTTTACCTTATGTTTTATGGCCTTGTTAATTTCAGCAGTTCTTGGCATACTCGAATTTCCGTTTGTATTACGAAAGCGTCAGAGATTTTCAGAGATTGTATTACGTAAGGTGACAGTCGGGCAACTTGACAGTGTGACAGTTTGACCGTATTTGCTTAAGTTACGGCACGAGAGCAGGCAAGTTTAGTTCCTGCAAAAAATCCAACTGAAGAGGACCCTGGCAAGGTCCGAAAACGTTCTTGGAAGCCACAGTAGCTCCGGTACTTTAGATCATTTCTTTTCTATTTATCGTATATGAGAATTATTTCAAAGTATTAGTTATTCAGTCTTTTCTGTGTATCGAGTATCTTTGCAGTGCATTCGTTTCGAAAAGTGCAAGTTATTATTTTGGGTGATTCGAAGTTATTATTTCTTTCGTATCCACTGTTTGACTTTGTTATTTCCGACATATTCGACATATCTAACGAGAAAAAAAACAGTCTGTACCGTTATTCTACACCTTTAGTTTTCTACATATTAAGAAAAGGGACTAGGGGGGGTGTCATAGTGATGCTACGGAACCCCTATAGCCACTCCCACAACCACCACGTAGTTCCCAACAAAAACCTAAATGGATACCTCACACATGTAGTCCTCCACCACCCAGGAGGAATGCAGTACCACATACTTGCGATATACAACCCCCCGGACAGTGAAGAAAAGAGCATGAGACTCCAAATACTGGAGTATGTCAGAAAAACAGTGAAAGACATTCAACACAAAGAACATGGACACATAGTGATAGGAGGGGACCTGCAAGCAAGTAACATGAGACCAGCAGGCAAGGCAAGCCAGATTGACAAACAGTGGGAACAACTTACGGCGGAACTGGACTTGGTAGATGTGGGCCCAAAAACAAACACAACGCTGGACTGGGCAAGCAGTGTGGTCGCATCCGACCTTTTCGTAATCATTTTTCTCATTTCCGTGTGCGTGCATCCTCCCAGTACGTGTTCCGGTTTTACCAGGCACCCTTTGGCGTAGACTGCCCACGGTTCCTGGCATAGTGGACATCTCGTTCCTTTCCTCCTATTGTCGTGCTGTGTCGCTGCCATCACCCGGCATCGTCCTCTGAGTATTGTTCTGGTGAGCCTTGCATCCCTGGCTTTCCAGAATCTGTTGGAGACTGCCCGCATCGGTTCGTCACCTTGCAGGTGTGCCATTAGCCTGTATGGGTTTGTGTTTTCAGCTGTTCGTATTCTGCTTTTTTCCAGTTCTTGTTCCTGCCTCCTTCGTCGTCTGTCCCTTTCTGCTGCCTCCTCCTCTAGGTCTCTCATTATCTCCTCAGTCTCCTGTTGTATGTCTATCGTGGTTTCTTCTTGCTCCGTCCCTTCTTCCTCCCCTCTTTCCTGGCTTTGTTCCTCTGCCAACCCCTCCCCCTCTGTCGCCTCTGCTCCCCCGTCGTCCGTCCCTTCCCCCATTATCTCCTCCATGGCCCTCAGTACTTCTTCTATCTCCTGCTGGGCTTCCGCCCCCGCCTCTGTCCCCTCCCTCTCTTCCATTGTTCCATTCTCTGGCATATTCGTGTGAGTGCGCTCCTCGATTGCTGTTCCCGCTTCTTGTCCTTGTGTTCCCTCCTCGTTTCCCTCCGTTTCCCCCATTGTCTCCTGCCCCACTGCCTGGTGTTCCGCCTTCAGCCTCATCATCTCATTTATTTCTCTTTCCCATTGTTCGTCCTGTTCCTCCTCCTCCCTGGTTTTCTCTTGTTCACGCATTAGCCATTCCATCTCGTGTTCAAGTTCTTCGTTTTCGTGCGTCGTTTTTCTCTTTTTGTTTTCCGCCCCTCTTGTTCCCCATTCTTCAGGCGGGGTTTCAAGCTTTCTTCGGTAGGCTTGTATTCTGTGAGAGGCCTCTAGTTTCTCCCTTCTTCAAAGCACGCGGGCAGATCGGAGCCGTGTATTGAGTGGAGAGCATCAAAGCATGCAGGCAGATCGGAGCCGTGCATTGCGTGGAGAGCATCAAAGCACGCAGACCGATCGGAGCCGTGCATTGAGTGGAGAGCATCAAAGCATGCAGGCGGATCGTAGCCGTGCATTGAGTGGAGAGAGCATCAGCACCTTGAGGCCGATCAGGCCGTGCATTAGTGGAGAGCATCAAGCGAGCGGATCCGGAGCCGTGCAGTGAGTGGAGACAAGTAGATCGGAGCCGTGCATTGAGTGGAGAGCATCAAAGCACGCAGGCAGATCGGAGCCGTGCATTGAGTGGAGAGCATCAAAGCACGCAGGCC
>LGRX02034479.1:0-22530 GCA_001247695.2 Cymbomonas tetramitiformis | reverse complement strand
AATAAGACTGCAGTCACGCATCGCACACAAGACGTATGCGTAATTTCTATGCTCAAAATACTCAAAATTTTGGTTGGATAATCCATATATCTCGAGATATACGATAGATATAGCTATACCATGATTCGTTGTGGCTTATTTGATGGTCTCCTATAACATACATGATGTCGTACTGTATGCGTGCATGCGGCCATGATCACGCAATACTTTGAATTGTCCCCAAACCACATATTTTTGCAAAAAATTCCAACCGCAACTAAGGGGTTAAATTAAACGTGAGACTTTTTCACCCATTTTGCCACTTTGAGCTTATATATTTCAGATATATAAGCCTCAGTACGTATATACTGTCTGTCACAGTATTATGTCTTTCACAACTCTTTAAGGTAACTTATCATCACACATGACATCGAAAATGATCTGTTTCATGATGTTTCTGTGAAGATATGTATATGGCCAATTCTCAGGGGTTTTACTGATTGAAACCAATGACCAAAATATAGCCTTATCTACACATGCTTTTGTGGAGGATGTAGTTGCTCCAGCGATTTGTGGGAATGCATGGACAGTGTTCAACAGTGGCCAACTGTTATTTGAGCACTGTACAGTATAGTGCCTTCGGGTCTGAAGATATCTCTATCCAGCCCTGCAGCAGGTTGCTTGTTTGATCCTGTCCCTTATGTATCGCCATCACCGACAGTCCAAACGCACATGTGTTTGTGGCTGGTATGTATGCATTAGACATGCGATATATATATTATCTGCATACTTACATTGATCATTTACACTTACTGATTGAGTGTGATGTCAATATACATCTGAAATAAGTATACTGAGATAAGTACTGTGGTAAGTACTGAGATAAGTATCGCGTCTATTTTATTGCTTTTGCACCCCCCTCGGTCATCAACAAAGATTTATTTTCAATAAGGGTTTGGGCACGCAAACTTATTTAATTTCATTATCTTTCTTTTTTTACATCGCATATGTTGGAGGAATCTTTATTTAATTAGTTCAGTTTATTGTTTGCTGTTTATTGATTCGCGATTTGTCCGACCACTATTTATTTATATTCATGATTTTTTGTCCATTTTTTATTGATTAAATTATGTCACAAACTCATACGGTACCTTTCCTAGCGGACACCATTCCTACAGCCCGCGCGACGACACGCGTGAGACGACATACGGTAGAAAATATAATCCGATATTCATCCGAATATATGGGCCGATATTACTCAGCCGATATGTAAGCCGACCTTCAGCCGATACACGAGCCAACAAGATTCAGCCGATAACATATATGTTAAGATGTCAACAACTGTCAACATGCTTCGAAGATAACCTCGTCCTATGCTACGTATATCGCCGAGTGCATAAAACTCTACCATTATCATTCGCACATTCGGCGACACATTAGAAAATCATTTCAGTTGAGTCCGACTTGATCGGATTCTCGAACTGAGTCAGTATGCAATATATATTCCGAAAGCACATAATATTCAGGTATCGGCTAATATATATGTTTTGTACCATATATATATATATATATATATGTCAACATGTTTACGATTATGACCTCCCTAGGTGGGACCCTACACGGCGAGTCGGAACTGCCTCAAAATTTGCCGATTTCGACTGTGCTCGACGAGGTCGTGCGATTTTGACCGCTTTCGGGACCGCCTGGTCTCCATCTCGAATGAAAATCTGACTGTAAGTCTCCATGTACCATCTCGAATGAAAATGGCTGTGAGTCTGTGACTGTGACTGTGTGACTCCATTGGGTATCTGATCGAGGGGTTGAGACGCGCAAATAATTTGTGCGTCTCAACCCCTCGATCGGATATCCAATGGAGCTAGACGCTAGCAGTAGCGTTATCGAGGTATCGACACGGCCGGCTGGCCGGCCGTCTCATACGTATGGCGGTACACGTATGGGAGATTTGCCGTATCGTGCCGTACCCGCATTGTTGATCCCAGAGGTGGGTAGCCAGTCGATTGTTTTATTCTTAGCGATTTATTGCTTATTGTTTATTGCACGTGAGTTCGGGGAAAACTTTATTTATTTTCCAATTTGCTGTTGTATCATTAACAAGTTTCGATTATTTTATATACTTTTCCGTTTATTCCTTATTTTATTGTTTTTTTTGCAAAAACATTAATTTCCCAATTTATTCCTTACAACGAAAAAAACGAAATCTTTGATTATAAGTTAGTAAATCAATAACATACAGTAATCACTCACATTTAAGGAAACTCGACGTTAAGGAAATAGCCAGCGTCGGGGGGTACCCAACCTCGATGAGAAAAGCCGGCTGGATTTTCCGACTTATGTAGATGGCCCAAATGTGGCAGGAAAATGACCGCTGGCCGCCTTAAATGGAGAGGCATTTCTTTAAACTAAGAAAACTTTGCCGGGAAATTGACAAATATGGTATATATTTGATGGTTTTTGCTATGATGTTTAAACAAAACCTGTTCCGTAAAGGTTCAAGTTCCCATAGTCTGTTTCAGATAGGCATTGCCAGCTCAAAATCTTGCTTTAATTCTTTGCCGCGCACGGCTCTCGTGGTCCATTTCTCGGAATGAACACCTAAGAGAAATCAGCTGGCTAGGGAACGTGTCCTCGTGGATGGTTATGAATTCGCTGGCTGGCTCACGCAGATCGCGGTCCACTATCCAAGTATAGCGTGAGCTCTTCATGACGCTGACGCTGGCGGGGGGGGTACCCAACTCGATGAGAAAAGCTGACTGACCCGGATTTCTCTGTTTTCTTACAGGTGGGTGATTACTGTAGACACGGTACTGTGGCGAGTATATTCATGTATACTTACTGTGTGTGTGTGTGTATGTTACACTCACTGTTGGATCACACATATCCACATGCATATGCTTTGCTCTCTCTCTCTGTGTGTGTGCTTGCTGATTGAGTGCACACATCTGAAATAAATTGAGATAAGTTAAGTTAAGTTAACTTAATCATGCATGTATAGTCTGTATACCAATGGACAGCATGTAACATGAATGATATATGTCAAATATTTCAGTATATTGTAATCTTATATCTCATCATTATGGATGATGAGTATTATAGTTGATTTTCACAAACAGCTCAGATGAGTGTCCAGTCTATGATTGACAGGAGAACAGCTGCCCATAGTACACCAGATATCAGATAGTCCCGTACTCAGTGTGGATAAACTCAATAGATAAATAAAACCCTAAGCTAGATATGCCCGGAACGGTCTCGGACGGTTTCCGAGTCTAGCCTACCTGTGACACAGCGTGTGTCACAGCACGAACCTACAGATCAGTCAGCGGTCCAGTGTTGGTCCTAAAGATCTGTCATGACGTCGTGGGGAAAATGCGACGCCACAGTTACGGAAAGAGCGGTAGAGCCATGCGAGCGAGGGGCAGTGGAAGACGTCGTCGAGGTCGAAGGTGCTGGAGCCACCGGCCCAAGAATCGGTAGCAAGCGGGATCAGGGCAAGCGTAATACCGTAAATGAACATTGCGCCAACGAAGCCCGGTCCAGGTCGAATCCCCATAGCTGCGGCTCAAAGACGCTCACCGCAAACCGCTCATCTCAAAATTCCCGTGTGTACCCAAACGCGCCGTCGCGCACCACCTCTCCAAGCGGCTGCTTTAGCCAATCATCGGGCCAAATTGGCTGCGGAAAAATAGCGTGGAATGGGTCCACGACCTACTGGAATATCCCGGTTCACGGATATCAGACAGTCCTGGAACCAATATAGATAAACTCTCTTAAGATAATAAACCCTAAGCTAGATATACCCGGAATGGTCTCGGAGTCGGAACGGTCTCGAGTCTAGCTACATGTGACACTCGGTGTGTCGCAGCACGAACTTGCGGGTCAGCCATCAGTCCAGTGTTGGCTACCTAGATATCTGTCATAGGGGCCTGCACCGGGACTCCCGGTCAGGGCTGCCTATACAGATTTCAGCAGCTAATTCTTTCGCTAGGCCGACGTGGACCGTAAAATATGGGGGAATATACCCGTTCGGTATAGTCAGGATTTCGTTCAGGTGTAAATATCAGCGTAACGCAGTTGAGTGCTTATAGAGTGTAAACTTAAACTGAAATTAAATTGTGATAACTTAAGAAACCTAAACCTAAATCCGGAACGGTCACTCGTGCCTATTCTACTAATCTTACGGTGGGTTAACCCGCCGTAAGAGAAATTTTCGGCGGCCTCTAGTGGTGGCGTACGTTATGAGGTCTACGGTGTCAAACCTATCGATTTTCAGACAGTTTATGAGTTGAATGAAAGCTGAGGAACATACTATGGATGGATGCGATGTGCCCCATGTGTGTAATGCGTTCGCGAAGTGGGGGGGTGTAGCGGGTTCCGATCATATATGCTTACGGTGGGTTACCACATAATTTTGTATATTGGTAGATATGTGGCCTTCCTCGATGGCCCTTTGGAAATTTGGAGACCCATGTTGTCAAGTTCTCGAGCTGCTCTTTCTGCAGTGTCTTGTCAAAATTTTCATTCGAGGCCATCTTGACCCTCAAAATGTCACGCGAAGTGAGGGTGGTATGACGGTTTATTACGCTATATGACACGATTTATATGCGATAATTGCTTTGCCGGTTTGAGTGTGTGTTTTCAGGTTAACAAACCCGGATACATCCGATATAATTCTTCGCGGATGCCTCTTGGGAGTGTCTAAAGTCACCCTGCCACCATGATGAACATGACCAGGGGATCAGTTTAGGGGCTGAAATAATCGTTTTACTTAGGGTTGGGTAACCCACCGTAAGGGGTCCTTACGGTGTGTAAACCCACCTTTCGTAGAATAGGCACTCGGACTGTTGTACTCGTACTCGTACCCTTGCACCCTAGTCGCTATCTCAGTCTGGACTCTCTGACTCAGGGGGGGCTGCTTGCCAGGGCTGCCTGACCATAACGCAGTAAAATATCCGTCTTGTTGAAAAGTCCGATTTTACGGTGGCAAAATCTACGAGCGTCTATTTTGGTTGGGTCTGTACCGAATACTCGATGGATACAGTCAGCTGAGCGAATCGTCGAGTCGCTGCCGAATTGGGAATTCAATTCGGCCGAATTTCGCCATTCTTGAACGAATTGAAGGCAATTCTCACGAGCGAATTGAGCATTTCGGCAGCCGATCCGACGTGGACTGACGTGTCCCATAAAAATGCGGAAAACCTCATTATTGCCAAAACGTATCAGGTTATACCGATAATAGCCAGTCAAGTATTGGTCGATAGTAACATTTCGATATGTACAAAAAATGTATTAGTTGATACCGATATTTGGATATGCTAATATATCGGACTATTGCCACCCAGCTACATCACAACTATTACCACCTAATATTATAGGCAGCTATCGCTATCGCCGCGGAGTATAAGGTATCTATGGTTTATGTAATTCTATGTATCTACCTAGTTCATTGCAGCCATGCGCGAGTGCTCTATTATGGTACTTCCCTTCAGGCCTTTTCGTAACTCACTGTGCAAGTGTGCATATGCCCGCAAGCCGTGAGCCGTCGTGAAGGCCCTCTCTCCACCTGCAGTGCTTGTAGGCGCAGCCAAGAACTCCCTTGCAATTTTGGACATGTAATGACGGACAGGTCTACACCTGCCGTCCTCCACCACTCTAAAATGTCGGCGTGTTTTTGTGAGCGCAACTGGCAAGGCAAGATACTCCTCAAGCTCATCTTCCTTGGGTTTCACTAGAGGCAGTGCCTCTGCCGCATCCTCCTCGTCACTATTACTACGTTTAGTAAGCTAGCTACTATGGTGCGTTTAGACATGGCTTTAGGAGAAGGTAACAAAAGTATCGACTAATAGTAATATCACCGATATATCGATATATCGGGTATCGGAAGTTTCCGATACCAAGCTTCGGCTGTAGTCTGAGATACAATATCTCAGTAGGTTATGGGTCCACCACGCTTCCACTGAGATATATAGTATCTCCGTAAGGAATACGGCCTTCGGAAAGCGTGCGGAACTATGCTCCCACACATTAGCTACCCTTTGAGGTAGAGGACCCTGACACAACCAACACGGAAGAGACCGGCACACCGCGATGAGATCATTGTTCAACAAAAGTAATTCGGAGCATTCTGCCCTCGTGAAGAAGGTTCGCGGAGAAGAAGAACAACGAAACTGGGCCACGAACCCGCTACGCGGAACGGTTCTTGGCGGGAAGCATCATACGATTTTCGGGCAAGGACAACGAAGGCCGTGGCAAAACTCTGCAAGCTCATCGTGCTTCTGAAGACGGAATTCTCCACCGTCGGACTGGAATTCGCTGGCGTCGTTTGACTTCGACGACCCCGACAATCAGGGCATTCCCCTCGTTACCGAGCTAATCCATCTACGATGTGTACTCAGAGGTGGTGGGGACGACTACCGACTCAGAGACTGATGGCCGTTACTTCCTGGCCACACCGTCTGCTCCACTGACCGTGATGGGCGGCGTGCGCTCATCGACTTGGTGAGGGGGTGCATTCCTTCTGGTGTGCGGATTTATTCCTCCAGTGGCGGCTGCCGCGTCGCATATGGCCGCGTGCGCATGACCCATCGCCCGTGCACGGGCAGTTCCCTCCGGTATGCCTCGCTCATCGGGTGCTCGACGCTTCGTAAAGTGTCAAGCAATTTCAATTGATCCAGTCCCCGTTAAGTACAGGGTGTGGGCGACCGTCAATTTGAGAGGAGTTGAGGCATGCCTCCCTGCCGGTGTCCGGTATGAGAACACACCCTTCTCCGTCGTCGTGTAGGTGTTGCCGTCACTTGCCGGTCGCATGGACCCCCTCCTTGGTTACATCATATAACCTAGTGATTTTTGTTTAAAACCTAGTGGGACTGGCACACTATATAGCAGACCGCGATTTTCCATATAGTGGCGCACCTACCACGAAAAACTGTCATCGGGTTGTCGGGGTCTTGTAAATGTGTATTGTATGTCAATCAAATTTTGAACAGCTAACAACATTACAGTTACATGATATAAAGAGGTATCAGAAACTGTATTGCAAGGTACACGTCTCACAATTGAAAGATCATAGTCACAGCAAACAAACAAACTCCGTACAAATGCCAAACCAACTACCTAGATAAACATCATACAAATTCCCAGCGTTCACCCATGCTGATAATCATGACTAGCCCTGCACGCAATTCCGTAGCCGTTCCATTATAAAGATTTATCAGAAACTTTAATGTAAGGTTCACATCTCACAATTGAAATGTCAAAGGCACATCAAACAGCAAACAAACTCATTCAAATGCCAAAACAACTGTACATTATATAGTTTACCATTTCCATTACATCGGGAGGGAGCAGTCCTCGTCTATAGTATTATCGAGGAATTATTGAATAATGTCGAGGCAGCATTCCTTAAACTCTAATCTCGATGTTTTGTTACTCAAGCAGTATATCAAATTGACGGATACCCAGGCTACTTGAGCCGATATTTAGAGGGTCAAGATGACCTGGGATCAAAATTTCGACCAGACACTGCAGACAGAGCAGCTCGAGATCTTGACAACGTGCGTCCCCAAAAACTCAAAGGACCTTCGAGGAAGCCCCCAGCAACTCTTTAAGCGGATTAGCCAATTTAGCAAAGGGTAATAGACAATAATGTAATAGTACCACTGTATAGTGTATCAGTTCTAGAAGTGGTCCACCACATAAATAGTGTATCAGTTCCACTATATAGTGTAAAATAAACCACTAGGTTTTGTACCAACAGCCCCCCCGCGATCTTTCCATGGTGCGAAGTGCTTGAATGTATTGGTATTATATGTGATATTTTACGTTGAATAAATTTCATTTCAGTGACATACCCCACTGCGTCGGACTACGAATCATCGTTGTTAAATGCACATTGGGGATTTGCTTCAGCTCACCGTGCTATTGCACATCGATTTATTTTTAGATCGTCCACTCGTTTATGGCGAGTTCCTCGAATTCGATGTAGCCTACTACGTACGTAGGAGTAATGCAATGAAGAAACATACCATTTTCGCATTGGCTCTGGGCTAATTACAAAAAGGTGTTTCATACGATCGGGGTGCGAGTCTAGGATCGAACTATCGCCGTACATACAAAGGAGTCCGTCACCGAAAATGCTTTTTTTTAATACGTGGGAATGGTATCAGCAAGTCTCGAAACGGATGCGTTCAATAGGGGGGACTGGTATGGCTGCATGCCCCACCGAAACTTGGGTGGAAATCTACTCACCATCAAGCGAAGCAAGACCACCTTACCCTGAGCATCTAGGGTCTGCTACCCCAATTATCATAACCACCCCTCCCCCATTCCCCGTCTACCCCGACTATGACGTGTTGCCAGTATTTTTATGCGCCTGCCCACGCAGTAGTTCTCACCACCCGATTCGATGGCATGAGTCTGCCCGCCATCGCCCGTCTTTCTGGATATATACCATTACACGATCATGATCAATATTCCAATTGCCAGCACCTCATGACTAGGTCAAGTTAGAGAGTTGAAAACACATTGTGGTGTTTTTTGCTGAATACCAGGCAAAGCCAGGTTTATTGGGCCATCTACTCTGCGAGCCAGAAGGGTGCAACTGGCTATTGTATGGAAATCAAAGCTATATATTAAAGTGACCGACATTCTTGATTCTCAGTGCGGACGGCTTCGTCAAGATGGTCATGAACGATATGAGACAATTGTATAACGCTTGAGCATGTATAAGGAGTTTGATTGAACCACCCTTACAATATCAAAATTCTGACTTAAACCAATCTTTTGTTTTCTTGCCCTGTTCATCTTCGCTCTTCTCCAACTCCTCCAGATACAAAACAAGGAACTGCATCGCAAGCGGGATGATGATGCAGAGCACCATAACCAATATCCCTGCGGTACAAGGCATCTCCACCAGAATGTGCATCAACGCCACTGTCACTGCAAAGAAAGAAGGCAATCACTGCATGCTTGTAAACCACACCGGGGCTCCTCCCATTTAACCGATACTTCTTCAATGCAATAAAACTTCCGAGCTGCATGTGGGCCAGGCAGTGCAGCAGTACAGCAGAGGTGGCATGCATTCTTTAAGAAGACAGAACGTCCTCTGAGAGGCGGTCACGACACTCACACACTGAATGGCACGAGGCCCGCCGACAAAAGCCAGCCCATCATCATCCCAGTGGATGTGAGAAGCATTCAAGAACTTTACAGCTGTACGTCAGACAGATGGAATCTACCCGGACCCGGGGAACTTTTTGTGCCTCTCTCGCACGGGTCGCACAGGGAATTTTTAATTGGAGGCATCATTCAAGTAAGGGGGAGAGAGCCAGGGAGAGACTGGTGGGAGGGGAGGGGTGAGTGCGAAGAGAACGGGGGAGAGCAAAGGACAAGGTGGGGCTGTGCCAAGATACTACCGACACATACACCTCTAAACAAATGCAAAGCAGCATGGATGTATGTATGTATGTATGTATGTACCAATCACTGCCAAACATGTGAGATTGCGCAACTTGACGCAACTCTGCATGCTGAATCCCGCGTAACAGAGATTAATGGAGTAAGCAACTCCTGCCAGCATGCCCCCTGGTTGCTTCACAGTCGATGAATAGAACCTGTTGGTGGATGAATGCAAACCAATGGACACACAATGGAAGATGCACGAAAGCATAAACCAGAAGCGGGCACCGAGGCGCTCCCTACAGAGATCAAGGGAGGACACAGAGCGAGGCGTTCACCCCATCCTGTCTCTCCCTGCAAAGAAAGCAGACTAGTCTGCCTTATTCCTCACGAGACAGTACCCGCCTCTACTCCTCAAGAAAAGGCACCACAACGACAGCCACATCCCATCACCAACATCCACCCAGTGGCCGTCCCCGTTCACAACAAGGTGCCAGTACCTCATATCTTGGCCAATGATCACCAGTCCCCCAGCAGGTGAAACAGCCAGCGGTGACTCCACACACTGGACGGCATATGATCCGCCGACAAAAACCAGCCCACCATCATCCCAGTGGAGTGAGAAGCATTCAAAAACAGGGCGGGGCCGTGGCAAGATACCATTCGCTTCGACACATCCCAAACCAAGCGCAAAGCAAACCCACCACAAACACGATTCACAGTAAAAAAATGTGGGGTAGCTGGGAGCTCATCGAGCAGTCCGTCATGGAAATATTCCACTCCACTGCTCGAGCCCAGGCAAGCTAAAGGTTTCAAACCAAACAGGGGATCCCCAGCTGCGGTGCACGCCCCACCAAGGTCTCCCCTACTCGATCTGAGCACCCCAAAAAATTGCCATCTGTCGCCGGCATGGGCGTCTGATGGGAAAAGAGACAAATGTGGGCACCTAAATGCTCGTATCTAGTGAACGAAAAGAATAAATGCGGGCACAAAAGTGCTCCCCTTTGTTCTAAGGGGAGAACAAAGGGGATTCTCCCTTAGAACAATCTAAGGGAGAATTGTTGGGTGGTGTCCACGTTCTGACATGGAACGTGGACATCACTACCCTCTGCCTCTCCTTGCAGCAAAGGCAGACGAATTTACCATACACACACTCTCTGTGGCTCGGGCGGCTGGAGGGGCAGAGGTGAGCCGGCTTTAGAGACGCAGCAGCGGTGCGCCGGCAGGGCAATTGCAGAGGGGCTCAGGTGGCCCAGTGAGGCTCAGGGAGCAGAGGGGTGGTTCTGAGCGTAGGCTTGGTGGTGGAGAGATGGCTCACGCAACTCGGGGGGCAGGGATGAGCCGGCTCCAGAGACATAGCAGCAGTTCGCGGGCGGTGCAGGTGCAGAGGGGCTCAGGTGGCTCAGGAAGGCTTAGGGGGTCCCATTCTTCACTAGTGAGCTCCGGAGAATCCGGATAAGTGTCCCGAAGTGTGTGCTGAATCCTTTGATCTCCGGCGTGGGTACATAGTGCAGTCTTTTGTGGCTACGGGGTGCCAAAGGAGTTGCAAGGATAAGCATACACACACACTGAACGGCATGAGATCGGCCAACAAAAGCCAGCCCATCATCATCCCAGTGGATGTGAAAAGCAAATCAAGAGCAGGGCGGGGCCGTGACAAGATACCACAAACTCATACATATTCCCAACCCAGATGCAAGGCAGCATGGAAGGATGATACGATGTGACCGATCATCGCCCAACAATTGTTGGTCTCTGGGTAACGGAGTAAGCGGACCCTGCTGGCATGCCCCCCAGTGGCTCCCGGTCGATGGATGGGACCTGTTGGTCCATGGTTATGTCATGAATGCAGTCACACCACACAGCATGGACACCCCATGTCAAAAAAAGAAAACATGCGGGCACCTAAGTGCTCCCCACAAAATTCAAGGGAGAACACAGAAGTTGTACATCACCACCTTCAGCATACACACATATATATATGGGTGGCTCAGCGAGGCTTAGGGGGTCCCATTCTTCACTAATGAGCTCCTGAAAGTCCGGATAAGTGTCCCGAAGTGTGTGCTGAATCCTTTGATCCCCGGCGTGGGTACATAGTGCAGCCGGTCTTCTGCGGCTACGGTGTGCCAAAGGAGTCGGTCCATGGATAAGCACACAAAAAGTGCAGCTGACCTTTTGCGGTTATGTGATGCCAGAGGATTCGGTCCAAGGACAATCCACACACAAAGTGGTCCAAGGACAATCCACACACAAAGTGGTCTGTGGCATTCCGAAGACGCAGCGCACATTTGTGCAGGTGATTGCGATGAACAGTTTGGGAAGAAAGTTTTCAGTTTTTGTGAAGGAAATTCGTTTTGCGCGAGGGAAGTGTACTGACAGGCGATCAGGAACAATGGCAAGAGATATGATCGGAAACAGTGCCAAGAGATATGATCGGAAACAGTGGCAAGAGATATGATAAAAAACAGTGGCAAGAGGTATGATCGGAAACAGTGGCAAGAGATATAATCAGAAACAGTGGCAAGAGATATGATCGGAAGTGCATGCGAGGCAACGGAATGTTACAACAGACGAGAGGCGGGAAATTGAACACGTTGGACTTCCCTCAAGCAATCTGGAACAGCGGCGACAGATTGAGATTGGCATATTTGTTTAAATCGGAAAGAAGTCACTTTATAAGTGGTTTCGTCTAGCCAACAGAGTCGACCATTGATGACACGGACAGCAGCATTTCCGATCCACAGATAACGGATCCTCAGTTCCCTTAGTACTAACAAAAGAAACCTCCTGCAAGGTAATTTCCCCGGTGCAGCAAAAGAACACTGTAAAACCCGAGAGACTAAAAATGGCCGAAAAATGAAAAGTGAGAGTGCAAGCGGAAAGAAGAAGGCCTCTTGAGGGCGACGCGGGCGAGGTGCCTGAGTGCCAGAACGCGTAAGGCTTCAGCAGCGGCTTGTCACCGCGGGGAAGATGTTCTCAAAACAAGTGGGTGTGCCATCGGCGAAGGTTAAGGAAATGGAAGTGTGCAGGAGGGAAACAGCGGAAGAAAAGCTCTCTCTCTCTCTCTCTCGCATCCTCTACCGCAACCCACAAAACAACCGGAGGTCCATTCGGCAAGAACATTCAAACATGCTGATGGACCCAATGTACGCGCATGGCCGATGCAGACACCGCACAGAAGGCCGCGGTTTCTCACCGGAGCACACGCTGAACATGGAGGCCACGGGCTTCCGCTCATCGGAGAGTCCTCGTCCGCTCTGAAGCCCGCCATATTTCAATCTCAGTAACTCGCGCACCGCCCACGATTCAGTTCCAAACGAGCAATCAAAGCCTAGCCCCTGGAGCCCTCAGAGTACATCCCAAGGAGGTTTGTGATCCGAGGTAGGAAGCAGCCTTAACGTGGAGAGAAGAGAGAGTTGATATCTGGCATGTGAAGCGCAATGCTTACAAGTGATGGGCACGACAACAACGCAGACGTCTGGTCAAAGACCTCGAGTCCGGCCCATGGCGCTTGGAGAAGAAGCGCACGTGGGGCATAGCGTGGGGGACAGAGACAGCTTCACCTGCATCATCTGTTTGGCGTAGCGCGCGTGCGGCAAACTCTGCAGCATCACCAGTCCAGGGCCCTTGAGATGCGCGTAGAACAGCCCCTCGCCTCCAAAGAGCGCTCGCTTCACGCTTCCCACGTACTGCACCTGCAAGGAATCCCCATTCACCGCGGCGCACCGAACCATGAATACTAACACCGGAGTAGTCAACTCTCGCGCTCTCCAAACCCTGAATACTAACTATACATGTAGTAGGCTCGCTCACTCTCCAAACCCTGAATACTAACACCGGGGTAGTCAACTCTCGCGCTCTCCAAACCCTGAATACTTACAATACATGTAGTAGACTTTCTTACCCTCCAAACCATGAATACTAACACCGCGCGTGGTCAACTCTCTCGCTCTCCAAACCCTGAATACAAACACCGGAGTAGTCAACTCTCGCGCTCTCCAAACCCTGAATACTAACTATCCATGTCAACTCTCTCGTTTTGCATACCCTGAATACTCACATTGCGAGTAGTCGACTCTCTCGCTCTCCAAACCCTGAATACTAACACCGGAGTAGTCAACTCTCGCCCTCTCCAAACCCTGAATACTAACATCGGAATAGTCAACTCTCGCGCTCTCCAAACCCTGAATACTAACTATACATGTAGTAGACTCTCGCGCTCTCCAAACCCTGAATACTCACACAGGAGTAGTCAACTCTCGCGCTCTCCAAACCCTGAATACTAACACCGGAGTAGTCAACTCTCGCTGGCTGCATACCCTGAATACTAACTATACATGTAGTAGACTCTCGCTCTCAAACCCTGAATACTCACCCAGTCAACTCGCCCTCTTCAAACCCTAATACTCACACCGGAGTAGTCAGCTCTCGCTCTTCAAACCTAAATACTTGCACCTGGGAGCAAGTAACTCTCCAAACCCTGAATACTAACACCGGGAGTAGTCAACTCTCGCTCTGCTTACCTGAAAACTAACTATACATGTAGTAGACTCCCTCGCTCCCTTAACCCTGAATACTCACACCGGAGTAGTCAACTCTTGCGCAAACCCTGAATACTAACACCGGAGTAGTCAACACTCGCTCTGCTTACCCTGAATACTAACTATGTTATGCAGTAGGCTCAAGCCACTCTCCAAACCCTGAATACTCACACCAGAGTAGTCAACTCTCGCGCTCCCTTAACCCTGAATACTCACACCGGAGTAGTCAGCTCTCGCGCTCTGCATGCCCTGAATACTAACTATACATGTCAACTCTCTCGTTTTGCATACCCTGAATACTCACACCAGAGTAGTAGACTCTCTCGCTCTCCAAACCCTGAATACTCACACCGGAGTAGTCAATTCTCGCGCTCTTGAAACCCTGAATACTAACACCGGAGTAGTAAACTCGCGCGCTCTGCATACCCTGAATACTCACACCAGAGTAGTAGACTCTCTCGCTCTCCAAACCCAGAGTACTCACACCGGAGTAGTCAACTCGCGCTCTTCAAACCCTGAACACTACACCGGAGTAGTAAACTCGCGCCTCTGCATACCCCGAATACTAACTATACATGTAGTAGACTCTCTCGCTCCAAACCCTGAATACCTACACCGGAGTAGTCAACTCGCGCCCTCCAAACCCTAAATACTCACACCGGAATAGTCAACTTTCGCGCTCTCCAAACCCTGAATACTAACTATACATGTAGTAGGCTCGCTCACTCTCCAAACCCTGAATACTCACACCAGAGTTAGTCAACTCTCGCGCTCCATTAACCCTGAATACTCACACCGGAGTAGTCAACTCTCGCGCTCTGCATGCCCTGAATACTAACTATACATGTCAACTCTCTCGTTTTGCATACCCTGATTACTCACATTGCGAGTAGTCGACTCTCTCGCTCTCCAAACCCTGAATACTCACACCGGAGTAGTAAAATCTCGCGCTCTTCAAACCCCCGGAATACCAACGACCGGAGTAGTAAACCCCGCGCCGCTGCAGCTTGCATACTCCTGGCACATCCTGCCCATCCTGGAGTAGTCAACTCTCGCGCTCTTCCAAACCCTAAATACTACACCGGAGTAGTCAACTCTCGCGCCTTCAAACCCTAAATACTAACACCGAGTAGTAAACTCGCGCTCTGCATCCCCGGAATACCAACTAATGAGGCAGTAGACTCTCTCGCTCTCCAAACCCAGAATACTCATACCCGGAGTTCTTGCCACCCCCGCGCCTCTAAAACCCTAAATACTCACACCGGAATAGTCAACTCTCGCTCCAAACCCTGAATACTAACTATACATGCAGTAGACTCCCTCGCTTCCTCCAAACCCTGAATACCACTGTCACCAGGAGTAGTCAACTCGCCCATTAACCCTGAATACCACACCGGAGTAGTCAACTCTCGCGTCCAAACCTGAATACTAACACCGGAGTCAACAGTAAATCCCCGCGCTCTTGCATACCCTGAATACTAACTATACATGTAATAGACTCGCCTCACCTCCAAACTCCTGAATACTCACACCGGAGTGGTAAACTCTCAACATCCCAAACCCTGAATACTAACTATACATGTAGTAGACTCTCTTACTCTCAAAACCCTGAATACTAACACCGGAGTAGTCAACTCTCTTACTCTCCAAACCCTGAATACTCACGCCAGAGTAGTCAACTCTCTCGCTCTCCAAACCCTGAATAATAACACCGGAGTAGTCAACAATCGCGCTCTCCAAACCATGAATACTAACATTACATGTAGCAGACTCTCTCGCTAACCAAACCCTGAATACTCACACCAGAATAGTCAACTCTCGCACTTTCCAAACCCTGAGTACTAACATCGGAATAGTCAACTCAATAGCTCTGCATACCCTGAATACTAACAACACATGTAGTAGACTCTCTCACTCTACAAACCCTGAATTATAACACTGGAGTGGTCAACTCTCTCGTTTTGCATACCCTGAATACTCACATTGTGACTAGTCGACTCTCTCGCTCTCCAAACCCTGAATACTCACACCGGAGTAGTCAACTCTCGCGCTCTGCATACCCTGAATACTAACACCGGAGTAGTCAACTCTCGCGCTCTGCATACCCTACATGCTAACAATGTGAGTAGTAGACTTTCTCAATCTTTATACCCTACATGCTAACAATGCGAGTAGAAGACTCTCTCGTTCTTCATACCCTGAATATTAACAATGCATGTAGTATACTCCTCGCTTTCCAAACCTTGAATACTAACACCAGCGTAGGTAGTGGACTCGATCGCTCTTCATACCCTGAATACTAACACCGCGCGTAGTCGACTCTCTCGTTCTCCAAGAGATGCTCTAGATGCAGCTGGCAGATAGAGGCTGGCGTGACGAGAGCGCGATGGCGAGTGCGATCTTACGGTATGACAGAAGGCAGTGTGCAGATCACTTTCCGTTTTGGGACCGAAACAGGCGTTACTCTAGAAGCCAAGGCTCGACTCAGAGGAGCGGTCTTGTCTGACAACTACTGGCCAGACTTAAAGCTATCGCCTTGCATACCTGGTAGTCAACGGTGGGCGCGATGGCAACGGTGCACCCAGCATCCACGACCATAATCTCGCCATCTGCCAGCTGGCGTTGCACGATTGTCCCACTTGCAGAGATGAATGCCAAGCCACTCCCCTGAGGACGCCACCGCCCATCCTCAGTGGGGGCTGATGCCGGGCCAAGCCCGCAGCAACACTTTTGCAGTAACTGTGCCTGCCAATCTAAAGATAAGCAAGTGGGGACCTCATGATCCCAACACTGCAAAACGGAGCTGCTGTGTTGGTGAACAAAGCTGCTCAGCGCTCCGTATATAGGAACCTCTTAGCACTCAGTATAAAGGAGCTGTCAGCACTCAGTGTAAAGGAGCCTCTCAGCGCTCAGTATAAAGGAGCTGTCAGCACTCAGTATAAAGGAGCTGTCAGCACACAGTATAAAGGAGCCTCTCAGCGCTCAGTATGAAGGAGCTGTCAGCGAATGATCAATAGAGTCGCTCAGCTGTTGCCCTAAAGAAGGTATTCAGCGCTTGATCGCACAGTGACCGGCAGAATGGAAACTCTCAGCGCTTGGCATAAAAAAGCCGGAAAGCAGTTGATAAAGGGAATCGCTCTGAAGATCGGCACGAAGGACCCGTTCGACACTTGGTAACAGAAGCTGCTGAGCGCTTGCTAAACGGAGCCGCTCAGCGCTTGGTAATATATAAGTGCTAAGCGCTCGGCATAAAGTACTCACTCAGGGTAAAGGGAGCCGCTCAGCACTCCGCAAAACAAAGCCAGCCGGGGCTCGACGAAACGGAGCTTCTCAGCGCTCGGCAAAACCAAATAAAAAAACCGATGATCAAGCCACTGCCTAAAGCTGTCTGTTTCAGTTGCACCTCAACTCAGACAGGTGTTGTAACAACGGCTTCCACCCTCGGTACCGTGTTTTCCTCCACCCCAGGCTCACGTATATGATGGCATACCTTCAAGCGTTGTAAAACAAAACCCTGCAATCGACCACCGCACATTTGCATCAGTACTCCGGAACCAATCAAGCAACTTCATATTACTTTTGGCAGCCACTTGTGTACCCTACGTGGCGACACACCGTGCACCCAGGCAGAAACGCTGGCTGTGCACACCGGCAAGCATAGATACCATGTACAACCCACAACCTGGAAAACGCCAGTCATAGTACATCCCCGAGCACACCCACCGCAGCAGTTCACCGCCGAGCACACCTACTCGAGTGATCCCATGATAATAAATAAGGGCGGATGGCTAGGAAGCCCCCTTTTCTCACATCCCAAGCGCTTTCAGCTTTTTGGTGAGGTCGATTTCGAAGTACACAAAAAAGTGCGAGAGAGAATATCTAATCGCGCGATTCATAGCATAGAGCACGTTGCGGGAAAGGGGTCTTAGGAAAAAAGGCCCTCACCTCGCCCCCAAAAAAGCCAACGCTAACGCGGCGCTGGATCGAGGCGAAGACCTTGACATCGCCGACGGAGCAGAGGTAAGAATTCTGAACAGTCGCAGACACCCGACAGTGTCACGGGCCTGCCTCAGTAGCGGCTGCAGACTCTCGTGAGAGCCGATTGCCCAACGATGATAGTGAAGCCTGTAAACGCGAGAGCATCAGAAGCCCTGGCATCACACCTGCAACTGCTCGAAAGCGCTACTCGGCGCCTGTGCCCGTGAATGCAATGCCGCCGGAAAGCATCACTCATCGCCCGCCAACTTGACAGCTGCAGCCAAACGTGTGACAAGCCCATAGACGCAACAGCTGCAAGCCAAGAGAAAGTGTTGCTCGCGCGCGTCCGCGAAGGCGTCAGCCGTGGGCGATCGGCACACACTGCTGGAGGTTACGTCCGGCCGAGAATAAGGCTGAAGGACGTTAGATAGAACACCCCACCTGCTGGCATAACATGTCGCCTCCGAGCTGAGCAAGATCAAGGTGAACTATTCGAGAAAACGTAGGAGGAGCAAAGGCTATGTATCCCATCACGTTCCCCTGAGCCCAACCAAGAAATGCTCAGCACTCACCCCAGACTTCCAAGTGTAGATGTAAGTGAGGCACACAACACCCACGCGTTCCTGCTGCTAAGTGTACGGTGCATCTCCTCCGCCAAGCGCAACTCCTGCACGTCAGCACTGTTATGTACCGAAGCTCACCTTATTGACGAAAGTATTGGTGAAAAAAGATTCCCCAGCAAACCACCGTTGGATTCCTTCTACGAACCCTGTTCCAGACGTCTCCATTTCGATGCCGTCGGACATGTAGCACATGGCACCTGCGACACGCCAAGAGATAGCACCGTTTGTACACCGTCGCATCGCCTCTGCACGCTGCCAGCAGCGCGGCGGCGCGGCCCTCGAAAGGGACAGGAAAGCGAGCTGTCATGATTTGCGGGAATTTAATTAAAGTGTGGGAAATTTGTTCAATTGCGTGGGAAGAGAAAGACGCTGAAGAAGGATCTCGACGTCGCAGGCTAACCTGGTTCCGAAGATACTGCGTCGTTCGGGTTCAGATTGACTTGAACAAGTTGACTATCTGCACCAAGGATTTGGAAGCATGTTGCGCGGCCATCCACAGACTCGTACACGTAGGGGAAACACGCCCCTGGCCCTGCTGATTCCGCCATCACGCTGAAAACAGAACTCACAGACGAAGTCAGTGTGAAGCGGTCGACTAAAAGCTACCGTAGAGGTTGCGGCTAAAAAATACGCATAAGATAATCAAATCATACAGCAGACCACAAAAGGAAAGAGTCGCTTTTTAAAACTTCGGCGTCAACGAGAGTTCAGAAGCTCATCTCAGTATCATTCGTCCAAAACAAGTGCTAAAAAAAAAGTAAACGAAGTACAGCGGGAGGGAAATAGCTACTCACCCAGATAATTTGAAGAGAGCTTTTCAAAGGTGATGATAAAACGTAAAGATAACTTGTGTTGATCAAGTCACAGTACTTGCAGGTTCGAGAGCGGATAGCAATGCTAGCTCAAGACGAGTGCAAAGCACTTCTTTTCGATAAGCGCACCCATGAAAATACGACGACGTTAGTGTTACAGCAAATTATATTTATCAATTTACAAACCCACAACGCTAAAACAAATGACAAACCCACTTATACTCAAACTTCCCCTCGATTGTCAGGTGATAGACTCCAGACGGTGCTGACGCCAACTGGTCGCAGAATGAGCAAAAGAGTGTCCTCCGTCTCCGCTCCCGTTCACAACTTCAGAAACTTTTCAGATTTGCGATGAGATTCTCGATACCATCGGAAGGAACTAGCCAGCAACCTACGCTAGCGTAGGTAGGTTCCCCCACTCGGTTCAAGCGTGCATCACCGTTCGATCGATTTTGGGTAAAATCCCCTGTAGAGGACTGGAGCATGATCGCCAAGTGCAGTGCCCACAAAATCTGACGTGTAAAGATATGACAACGGTGTATAAAAAAGCTTGCTTGACTCTTTCTTGGTTTTATATTCTTAAAGGGTAGGGTATCATGAGTTTCCGACCTATTTATTTTCATAACAAATTTAATATACAAGAGACACCTGCAACTATTTAATTGGAGAATTCACGGGGACCAATATTATATAAACTTTCTAAGGTTTATATCCCACAAGGTTTGAGGATATATAATTAGTAGTGTGTATAATTTTAGAGTGTGTATAAAGAACCACAAACAGATTATAGAGGAAAAGTAGGAATTTCAAATTGTGAATGTACAGTACACCTGGCGCCAAATCAAATCTAAACTATATAACTTGGTGGGATATCATTTGAAAGTTTATATTGGTCCCTGTGAATTTTCCAATTTTATCCCCCCACCGCGAGTTGGGTGATCCGATGGGGTCTCGTCGCATCACGATCGACGATGACCGCGCATCACGATCGACGATGACCGCGATCGATCGGGGTTTCAGAATCGAGAATGAGACATTCATGAGAAGTTCTACCATCGCATGAACTTCTCATCAAATTGAGAATCTGAAATCTGAAATCTGAAATCTGAAAAAGAGAAATGAAATGAATAAACGAATAAACCTCTACGTTCTCGATCTCCATCTCCGATCTGGTCAAAACAAAAAATGCTCGCTATGGGACCAATAGCGAATTTGAAAACTGACCTCCAGCCAGAATTTCGCTTGCGCGTCGCGTAAGATACAAATATGAGCATCAGTCGAGTGAGCAGCGAGGCTCGTCCCTTGAGGAATGATAGAGTAAACCACGGATAATATCTCATGGATGCATGTCATTGTTATTTTCATAGGTTCTAGGTGAGCTCTGCATATTTCTGGTGGTTGCCGCAATAACCACCTGGGAACCGTTCCTGCTTTCCTGTAGTCCTGATGGCTCCCCCGAAATCTGGACGACATGGCGTCAACACGGCGCATAGCGAAAGCTTATCTGCCCGCAGCTGGTTCTTTATCGTCATTGGTGTTTTCATTGTTTGTTCGACCATAGATCTGGAGCGCCGCATGCACAAAGCACCGGTGGAACCCAGGCACGAGCACGTCGTTCAGAAGCGTGCACACAGTCGCGGCCAAGGCACAGCACCTCGTTTCTCAAAGGTTCTGTCGAGCCCAGATTCTTTCATAGTCGCCGCTATCCAGTTTTACACATTATGTTCAAGAGTTTCGGTGTTTCTCTGTTTCTTTGCATATGCTCACTTCTGTGTTCTCGACATGTGCGCCCACTCCCACCCTCGCTTCACCCGATCTTAATGTTTGCGCTACATGACCCGCTACATTCCTGAATGCACAAAAGGTTTTGCGGTTTATCAAAAGCTCCCATTATATGAGCTCCGTGCGCACTGAAAGGGGCTGAGAGGCTCGCTTCACCTTTGCAAAGTGACACTGGATTGCTGCGACGTGTGGCAGAGTCAAAGTGCCAAGGCTCACTCCAAAACGCAGAGTCGTGACCCTCCAGTTGAGCCCTCCCACGAGGTGGTCCAGACGTCAAACCCTCCGCCGAAGGTTGTGGGGGACGCTGCTCCGCTGGAGGAATCCTGGAGCGCCGAGAACGACGATGAGGAGACTGCCGACAAGGGCCGAACGCACGGTGCCGTCAGGAAAGGAGGGCTGTCCAAGGAGGCGAGGCACTCGGTGCATAAAGATGTTTCGTCCGCAGTGAAGGACATGGTTGCGGCGGAAGTGGCCGCTCAAGTTGCCCAGGAGCAGGCCAAACAAATGATGAAGGATCAGGAGTGGATGGCGGAGACCGAAAAGTTCGAAACAGCTCAGGCCCTGAAGGTAGTCGTTTCCTTAGCTGTGTCGAAGCCTTGTAGCAGGTAACGGCCGTCAGCTGTATACAGAAGCTGAGATGCCGCTCGGCCTTTTCTGTAAGGAGGGAGGGTGCGGCGTGTGCGATCTTGAAGAGCTTGCTGCCGCCTTGGACTCTTGCACAGGATTCAAACGCCATCAAGACCAGAGTTGAGAAAGCGAAGGAGAAAGGGGATAGAGCCACTGAGAAACGCGATCGAACACTTGAAAAAGGCGAGAGGCTAGGAGGAGATGGCGAAAACAAGAAAAGAGAAAAACCAGTCCAAAGGAGTGAGCACCTTTCCGAAGCTGCTGAGAAAGTGACAGATAGGGTAACCCGGATGGTGAAGGAGGAGAAGGTTGACGACGCACTCGCTATGCAGAAGGTATGGAGCTATTGCTTTGACACTCCGCATCACACGCAAAGTGCAAGTCTTCTTGGTTCCTGCCCCCGGTTCACTAAAGATGCCAAACCCGTGACGACTGGCCTGGTGAGTTTCAGTTAGAGAGATGATTGGTTACTTTGAGGTTTTTGACGTATGTGGAAAGTCGAGGGCATAACATAGCCAGAAAACCCTAACAAGTGTCTGACTCTCAGGTGCATTGCACCCTTGACACCCTGTTGGTGGGGTTTCCACGTCATCACAAAGATAGCAGCTATAGGACGTCCGCAAGAAGGCGCGTTGGATTGGGCTGACTTTTACCGGATCCTCGACCGCATCCGCTTCTCGAGGGTAGCCCTAGGCTGTCCACACTAGCCTCTCGTGGTTGGCCCTAGGCTGTCCACACTAGCCTCTCGTCGTTGGCCCTAGGTTGTCCACACTAGCC
>LGRX02034478.1:0-21290 GCA_001247695.2 Cymbomonas tetramitiformis | reverse complement strand
ATAGTGATACCACTCACGTCAGTGTCTCGACCAACGCCACCACGTACGTCAATGCCACTGAACATGGCAGTGGCGAAGAACACGAGTGCAACGCCTTGGTGGACGAGGCTGCAACCGCTTTGAGCTCTCACCCGATTGAAGATGCTCTTAAATGTAAGCGTGTTCAACTGGATGGGGGGGGTGCGCTGGAAAGCAAACACTCGAACAGGGACACTCTTGGCACACACACTGTCAGCGGTGCGGGACGAGGAAGGACCCTTACTCCTGGTGTTCTATGCCTACCTTCGTGGACATCGAGTAAAGGTGCTGGTGGACTCAGGCGCCTCGGACAACTTCATCTCGGCGGAATGTGCCCGCACCTGTGACTTGACAGTGCGCTCAGGGACGCCAATGAAGGTCACACTGGCAGATGGATCTGTGAAGACCGCTGGAGAGGTGGCGTACACCAAGTTCACCGCGCACACGGCGGCGGGAGTAAACTACTGCGAGAAGCGAATGGCTCTGCGAGTCTTGCCGCTAGGAATCCAAGTAGACGTGGTGTTGGGGGGTAAGTGGCTTCGCAGTCTTTCCCCGGTCACGTTGGATTATGCCGGTCACGGTTCCGTATCCTTCAACATGCGAGCAAATGGTGGAGGACAGCAACGGGTGACACTCGCGGGCTGTAGTCCGGGGGTGGGTCAGGGCAAGGCCCAAGGCGCGGGGCTGATCGATGAGGTATTCCTGACGGCAGCGCAGCTGAAGCAGCACCTCATCCACGCCGAGACCAGGCGCCTGGCCGGGGATGAAGAGTCACAACCTCAGTGGCTCATGATGGCCGCGCGCGGGAACGACCATGAGGCAGCCTTTGCGGCTACCGCTGCTGAAGTACCACCACCTCACACCCCCGTGGAGAAGGAAGGACCCCGTCAAGATACTCGAGATGCACCGGTAAGCAGCACGTGGAAGCAGCGCTTTGACGCCTTCTTTGAGAAGTATCTAGATACCCTGTGTGCAGCTCTACCGGAGGCCTCCAAGTTGCGTCGCACTGAAGAGGACAAGGCCCGCATCGATCGCAAGCCGGACGCGGAGGATGGACCACCATGTAGGCGTCCATACAAGATGACCGCTGAAGAGCTGCGCCAGTTACGTGAACGCATCGAGCAGCTCATGAAGAAGGGTTATATCCGGCCGTCGTCAAGCCCGTATGCCGCCCCATGTCTGATGGTACCCAAGCCTGGTGACCCGAAGACATTGCGTCTGGTGGTGGATTACCGACAATTGAATCAGCAGACGGTGCGGGACCGGTATCCACTACCGGACATCCAACTGATGTTTGACGAGATGCAAGGGGCAGCGTTCTTCTCCTCCTTTGACGCGGTGGACGGATTCTGGCAAGTGCCAATGGCCGAGGAGGACGTGGAGAAGACCGCGTTCACCACCCAGATGGGGGCCTATGAATGGTTGGTGATGCTCCAGGGCCTGCAGAACTCTCCATCTCAGTATCAGCGGCGAATGCAGCGTGCACTTGGTCATCTCCCTTTTGTACGGATTTTTATCGACGATGTGGTGGTCTTCTCACGCACGGTGGAAGAACATTACGACCACGTACGTCAGTTCTTGGACACTTGTCGAGAAAAAGGGGTATACCTGAAGGCATCCAAGGCGCAGATGCTGAAGGAGTCTCTACGGTTCTTGGGCCACACTCTATCCGCCAAAGGATGCCAACCTCAGCATGGCAAGGTGTCCTCCATCAAGGACTGGCCGAAGCTGGAGACAGTAACCCACGTCAGACAGTTCCTTGGACTAGCGGGGTACTACCGCCGGTTTGTGCACCGGTTCTCGGAGATTGCCCAACCCTTGACCTCGCTCACCAAGACCGACGTACCGTGGCAGTGGGGAGAACTCGAACAATGGGCCTTCGACGAGCTGAAGACCGCTCTCTCCTCAGCCCCAGTATTGGCATTGCCCGACATGAAGGCAGCCGCGGATGGGTCAGCGCCGTTTTTGGTACAAACGGACGCAAGCGGAGTTGCTTTGGGAGGCGTACTCATGCAAGATACGGGGGACGGTATGAGGGCGATCGCCTACGATAGTCGGCAGTTTTCTGCAGCGGAGCAGAATTACCACACCGGCGAAAGGGAGCTCTGTGCGTTGCACCATTGCACCACCGTCACCTGGAGGCACTACTTGTTCTCCTCCGACTTCCGGTTACAAGGTGACCATCGCCCCCTGGAATGGCTAATGTCCTCGGGGCGAGAGCTTAGCCGACGGCAGGCACGGTGGTACATGGACCTGGTGGAGGTCGGTGTCCCACGAATGGAGTACGTCAAGGGAGCCCTCCTTCTGGTCCCCGATGCGCTATCCCGCCGACCTGACTACGTGACCAAGGACCCGCGGGATGGGCTCAAGGAGGCCGGTGTTGTAGACAAGGAGACGGACCTCCCCAAGGACCCGCTCTCCGTGCTGGATGTCGAGGAGATCTTTGAAGACCACCCGCCACCCCCTGTACCAGGATGGGTGGCCACCATGGAGTCATGGATGGATGGCGTGAAGACGCTTCAGGTGGCGGAGCAAGCCCTGGTAAGCCTGCTCCAGGCTGGCAGCGCGCCCTGGCATGCAGCATGCCTTACGGAGCATGCAGCCAGCTCAGCTTCGCATGCAACCTGCCCAGCTGAGCATGCAACACGCTTGCCTGAGCATGCAACCAGCTCGCTTGAGCATGCAGCATGCCGTGCTGAGCATGCAACCAGCTCAGCTTCGCATGCAACCAGCTCAGCTTCGCATGCAACCAGCTCAGCTTCGCATGCAACCTGCCCAGCTGAGCATGCGACACGCTTGCCTGAACATGCAACCAGCTCGCCTGAGCATGCAGCATGCCTTGCTGAGCATGCAACCAGCTCAGCTTTGCATGCAACCTGCCCAGCTGAGCATGCAACACGCTTGCCTGAGCATGCAACCAGCTCGCCTGAGCATGCAACCTGCCCAGCTGAGCATGCAGCACGCCTTGCTGAGCATGCAACCAGCTCAGCTTCGCATGCAACCAGCTCAGCTTCGCATGCAACCAGCTCAGCTCCGCATGCAACCAGCTCAGCTTCGCATGCAACCTGCCCCGCTGAGCATGCAGCACGCTTGTCTGAGCACGCAATCAGCTCGCCTGAGCATGCAGCATGCCTTGCTGAGCATGCAACCAGCTCAGCTTCGCATGCAGCCAGCTCAGCTTCGCATGCAGCCAGCTCAGCTTCGCATGCAACCTGCCCAGCTGAGCACATCGCCACGAAATGCCTAAAAAGCGGACACGAAGGGTTTGGGTTTTTATTTCCGATGAAAATGAACCAATTGTATCGTTGTCAAACTTCTTTCGACCTATTTCGATGTCGGGCAAACCGATGGTCAATTTTATTTTTTGCGATTCTCGATATTTAGGGCGCTACAAAGCCTAGAAAATGACATATACTACTCATATTGATAGGGTATATGTTAATGGCACATACCTCGTTGCGATTATCCATATGTGACTCATGATACCATCCGTATCCTTTAGTTTATATTAGCTTTGAGCTACCACGGCGCGTTGCATCTCTACGAAAGTTATCCTCACCATTTTTTAATTGCATTATCACGCGATTAGGGTTGTCTTACCACCATTGTGCATATGTTGGACTCTGATGGTTACAAGTTCCGATCCCCGTCATCGTTCCACGCAAGCCGTGATCAATACGGGTGGGGAATGAACTTTTCATTTTAGTGCATGCTAGTGGTAGCAACAGTCTTCAGATTTCTGACATATGGCATGGGGATAGCCACAAGGCGTTACAAACCTATCTATCAGCTTCCCCTTGGGTATCCGAACGATCAAGGTATGTAGAATCATACCTGGGAGATATTTCACCTAGTTAATACCAACCCATAACAAACGGATCACCAAAACTAGATAATGCTTTAAATGCCGGGTGTCTCTAATCTACATGTGGATCTTGTGCGCAAGATGTCAACGCGGACTGATGGGTTGCACTATCACAGGCATGCGTTTGCATATGATAGCGCTGCAGGTTCGCGAACGCGTGAAACCAATATTTTGATAGATAGAAAGAACATAATATGTTTGCTTTCAAAACACTTCACATGCAATATGAGATGCAATATCAAACTGTACGTGCTGCGTAGATGCATACTCTAGTCTACATATTCAGCCCCAGCTCGTACCCTGCATTGCAGCAAAACCCTAAAACGAGTTCACTTGAATGTCGATATTCGAGAGTATGCTTAGAAAAAGCACAATCGAAGCTATTGCTATGTGCAAGAAATATCGGCCCTAAAAAGTTTCAAACGTTTGCAAGATTCTGTTATGACGGAATTGCCGAAAGAGCTTTCAGCTCTGAATGCTGGATGCTGCCAGGAGATGATGGATTCCAACGGAGCTGCATTCCTGCACCCCTACAGCTCCGTCGGAAAGCTTTCTCGAGTCGTGAGAAAAGTGAGCAAAGTAGTTATTGTTCACTTTGCTCAAGACTCGAGAAAGCGAGACGTGGTTGGGACCAGGCCCAAGCTCGGTGGCGTACGCCATACATCGAGACTACCACGCCAATACGGTTCGGTCAGTTGCGTGGCTTTCTCGAAATCCTGAGCCAACTATTGGGTCGGTCTTGAGACAGCGACAAGTGCTTAAGGACAGGCCCATGCTCAAGGGCTATACAATGAAACAGCCCAAAACAATATCACGAGACACCCAAGACTACGAAAGGGTAGGAAACTCGCATGCCTTGCCTGCTGAACATCCGCACGGGGTATCACTGCAATAGCCAACGAGCATGTCAGATCAAGGCAACTTAAACAGCCACAAGACTGCCTTACATACTGGGAATTTGTTCCCACACACAAGCGTGAGGGTTTGGGCGCGCATCACCTCCACGTCGGGAGTGTTGGCAACGGTTTTGACGTATCTGTTCCCAGGCAAACACGGCTCCAAAAGATAAAGGCCGTGAAACTAAACAAAACTCCTTTTCTCCACCAAACGTCCCATGAACCCACCATATTTTGTAACAAAATAGTCAACGAAGGTACAAAAAGAAAATAACAACGAGAAAACCTGCGGATTAGCTGCGTACCTGACACACTCAGCAAGCAGGCGGGAAAGCTGGAAAATGATCCCAAACGTCTATGATCGTCTTCATAGCGGTTCGGATGTTCCTGTGACAAAGACTAAAATAGCTCAACATATCAGTTTCAAATAATACTTGGAGCTCGGGGAGTTCCATCGCCTCTCTTCGCCGGAAATGTTGAAAACCCGAAACAGCGACACCAAGCGAAAACTCGACTGCGGTTTAAAAAAGCATTTCGTTCTTTACCTGCTCGCAAAAACAAGCAATTCGAAAAACATACGTCTTTTCGAAAACCCGTTCTTGAAGGTTTAAAAGAAGATCGGACAGTTCTAGTGACTTTAATTTGGAGCGGTGTGTTTATCCGCGAGTACACAAAAGCGCAGAAGCAATACAAACCTGACAAAGCACAGCGCGATACTGCGAATATTGCCGCGTACACTCCACCACAAACTTCACGACTCTTCACAGGCACAAATATACATGTTTGACAAAATTTTATCAAAGGACATCACTCAATCTTATTTCTAGCAATATATCCAGCTATTTTCCGTGAGGTGCCTGACGTTATGAAAATGCCTGCGAAATCCACAGTTAATGACTGCTTCCATGACAAGTTTCGCGTCCGGTCGCGGCAGTGTCATAATGATGATGTGCAGGCTAAAAACGGCGGCGGCGGCGCTCTCAATGGTGTGAAGCACCAGCCCATCGTCGTGGATCAACCGATGCCCAAGCGAGGCCAAAGCCCACAACGGCGTGGCACCACCAGAGCGGATGAGCCGAAGTAGGGGGGGCGAGAAGGGCGAAGGTGGAAAATGCGGTGAGTGTGCTCAACGAACGCGCTGCACACAGCAAAGGTGAGGATCGAGGAATTGGAATGGGAGTGGGCGGTGGTGATAACACCACCACACACCACCAGATGACGGACAAGGGATGCGTCGGGTGAAAGCGGAGAATGCGGAGAGGCGAGGTCGTAGGAGTCAAAGTCCTTGTCGTCGATCAAGCCGAAAATGTCGGAGTCGAGGTTGGTGCCTGGCGAACAAGCTCCACCAGACACCACTAGGTGGCGCAATGTGAACTTTTCGTAAAATCAACCGAATCCAGCGATGGAAGGGTTAATTGGGGGTAGATTTTCGCGGGGAACACGGCGGTGAGGTCAAAAACGTCGTGCGGAAAGCCAATTTTCCGGCAGCAGAGGTGCTGCTGGTCAGAGAGTCGAAGGCGTAACGTAAAATCTCGTATCGTTTGTCCAGCGGTAAATTGGAGCACACAGGGTGTGCGGCAAAAACGGTGGAAGATGTCGGAAAAATAAGAGGCGGCTTAATGTAGTGTCGGCCGGCGCTGTTAGCAAGGCGGTCCGGCGCTGATGTCGGGATGTCGGAAGATGTCGGATAGATGTCGGGTAGAGTCGCAGGGCGCGAAGCGAACCAGAGAATAAAAACCAAGCCAACACTGAAGGTGCGTGGGCTATAACCTCATAGAACAGGGGATATATATATATATATATATATATGCACTGTCACTGTGAAACGGAAAAGGCAGGCGTGTCAGGCAGGTAGAGTCTAAAGTCAGATTAAACTGAAAGATAATTGAGTTTAAGCTGGCGGACGGACCGTGACACACGAGCGGAGCAAACAGCAGGCACTTCAAGTGACATCCGAGCAGGCGAGGGGTGACACAGGGCACCACAGACCTCCCCCCTTATGGGGGGTGAAAGTCAGTGTTCCCATGACCTGTCTTGGTCATCGCTCTCCCCTTGACCAAATGACGTGCGACACTTGGAGTGACACGTCGCGGACCGCCTGCATCATGGCCTGGATATTTTTTCGCACGCTAGGGAGTAGGGACGACGTCGGCACGACGCTTATTTTACGCCGCCCCAATTATTGCGGGAACTTGCATGAATTTTGACTTTTAAAGCGAGTTTGTGGAGTAAGGGAGAGCGTTATATGCCCACGCTCTTGGAAGTCGGTTGTTAGTCGTGTAAGATCCCGATGCTCCACTAGTCTATTTGTAGGATATATTATTACGGATGAATTTCTGTTGCGCTTGGATCCGCCGATGATGATGGCAAGCTTCTAAAATTTGCGATTGGATCATCCGTCGATGTTTTGACTTTTTATGTTCAATCACCAACATCAATGGAATCCGACGGATCTATGGAGACTAATCCTGAATTCCGGGTCCGGCGGGTATGGTAGTGTTGGATCAGACACTATGGCTAGCGAAACTGTCGCACCCCTCCGACAATGCGGTTGTCCCCAATAAAACAATAATTATTGTGGGGTATTGGCACCTCGATGCTTCGCAAGAGGCAGTGCCCACATAAAAGAGGCACCATAAGGATGCCCGCATCCCGTCACCCGCGTCCACCAAGCAGCCATTCTCGTTCGCCATCAAATTGAAAATGCAAGTGCTGAATCCATTGATCGTGGGTGTGGGTACATAGTCCAGCCGATCGTCTGTGGCTACATGGTACCAAAGGAATCGGTCCAAAGATAAACCACACAGAGTTGAACCATAAACCTTCCGTTTTCCAACAATTATTGTAACCTCTTGTGTAGCATATTATATTCACGATTGCAAGCAAAGGCTGCATGCTATCTCGTAAAGTATCCATAAACGAAGTGACTACAGGGTACACTACATTCTTCTCTGAAACAAGCCTGTATTGTCCACCCTTTGCTATCCCCGTCAACGGTATGCGCGCCGTTCAACAGGACCCGTTATTCCTGAATCATGCAGCAAAATTAGCACCACGAATGCCATGCTGACATGGGCAAGTTCCCATCAACAAAGATGCAGGAAAGAGAAGCCGGCATGCACAGCTCCCACGGTCTCATTTCATTGCAGAGAATAGAACATCGAGCTTAAATATATTTGATCTGCAAAAGTTGAGAATTCAACACAACTTTCTCACAATCTTTTAGGAGTCTACACTGAGTGTTGACAGTGAGCGTAGACCATGCCGGTATGGCATCTCTCTTCACGCCCAGCAAATTAACTCCAGCACTGCTCAAGCCGCGCGAGGTGCAAAGAACATGCTCTCTGCACACTTTAACGCATAACGCGGTGTCTCTCCCCCATTTGACGCTTCTTGGGCTGCACGCGCCCCTCACTCCTCCTCGCTGTTGGGCTCCAATTTCTGCTTTTGGCTCGAAGCTTCTCCTCGCTCCTCTTCAGGTTCATCGTGGTCTTTAGTGCCAGTGTCACTATCCTGCAAAGACACCCTTTACGATCGGCACAAAACGGCGCACGAGCTGAAAGACATCAAGCTATGAGCACCGATACTCAATCAGCCTGCAAAATGTTGCATATGGCGACGCAAGCAAACCATACAAGGATACAACCGACTTTAGACAGAGAAGATTCAATTAAACAGATACGACACCAGTAGGGAGGAAATGGCGTGCCTCCGAATCTTCGAGAATCACCATCGTCCGACTTCGCTTAGCCCTCCTCTGCGGGCGGCAGCCCTATTGTGAGTGCGATGTGAACGATGCGTGTCCGTCGATACGCAGCCAACTTCTAAAACTCCTGAGCTTCGGTCCCTAATGCAAAATGGCGGAACCCAATCCGAGAAGGGCGATTCCAACAACGTGCAACCAAGTGTGTTGAGATTTTTCTTGTGCGTATTTTGATCACGTGGTTGATCGGATTGGGGAAGGTCTCCAATCTACCTCCAATATGTCTTCAGCATCAACGTCATTATCCGAATTTCTCTCATCCTCAACATTTGATTGGTCCTTGCAACTCTCTTCTTCGACATCGGATCCATCTTCACTATTAAGACTTTCGTCATCATTTATGAAACCTTCCTCATCGTCGTCATCCTCATCCTCCCCGTCCTCCCCTTCCTCCCCTTCCTCGTCCTCCTCCTCCTCGCTTTCATCTTCGTCCTGTCCACAATCCTCAAAGGAATATTGATGCTCTTCCAAAATGTGAAATTTCCATCGTCAAGGCGCGTTTCCCTTGACCTTCATGGCTATGCGCGTGTGGAGACGATGCAAATCAACGAGCCACCCACGCGCGCCACTGGATAGATACGGCTAAGCAACTGAAACAGAACTGCATGCAAAGCGCATTCAAAGGACTTCCGTGGAGGATGTGTTTGCGATGCCCCAGCGTCACAGCTGCAGCAGGGGGGGCATACATCCTCGTGCTCAGGACTCCAGTGGTCACGGGACCACTCATCGGTGGTGCCACCCTCATCCAACCACTCCTTCTCTATCTGCTGCAGTTCCTCTGCCGCCACAACCTGTGCAGATGGCCACTACCAAGCTTCCCATCATAATTCTGGCAAAGCCTCGTCATGGATCCACTCTTTGTTGAGAGTTGCACCGCCACGTGGGCATGGCTTGGGCATGGGCATGGGCACTCTCCATAAAGGCTGCACACTTTTAGTTCACAGTGCGCCTCAACGTGCGCCACGGCTTTCAATTCACAGTGTGCCACAACGTGCGCCATGACTTTTAGTTCACAGTGCGACACAACGTGCGCCACAACGTGCGCCACAACGTGCGCCACGGCTTTCGAATCACAGTGCGCCACAACGTGCGTCACGGCTTTCAAATCACAGTGCGCCACAACATGCGCCACAGCTTTCAAATCACAGTGCATCACAACGTGCGCTGTGGCTGTTCACGAGTCGAGATGGGCATCCTCACTGTTTGAAAACAGCTTCACCCAGCAGGCACCATCTCAACATTTAGATGATTGCACATACCTCAAACTCAAGCTTGAAAACCAACTCCACTCCACAAACTGTGGTTTTGCCCTGGAATGTCACACCCCACAACCATTATCAGTGGCGTGGTGCACTGTGGCACAGTGATACTGCAAGTCATCACCATCAACCAATGAGCAGCTCATAAACGACGTGACCAGACATCGCTCCTCACAGGCTGACTGCTCGTAAATGATGTGGCAAGACATCGCTCCTCATAGGATGACCGCTCGTAAACGATGTGGCCAGACATCACTCCTCGCAGGCTGACACTGACAGCCTCCGTAAATGATGTGGCCAGACATCGCTCCTCACAGGCTGACAGCTCAGAACGATGTGGCCAGACATCACTCCCGCAGGCTGACAGCTCGTAAATGATGTGGCCAGACATCGCTCCTCACAGGCTGACAGTCAGAACGATGTGCCAGACATCGCTTAGCCACAGGCTGACAGCTCGTAAATGATGTGGCCAAACATTCTCACAGGCTGACAGCTCTGCAAATGACGTGGCCAGACATCGCTCCGCAGGCTGACAGCTCGTAAAACGATGTGGCCAGACATCGCTCCTCACAGGCTGACAGCTCGTGAACGATGTGGCCAGACATCGCTCCTCACAGGCTGACAGCTCGTAAATGATGTGGCCGTGACATCGCTCCTCACAGGCTGACAGTCAAGAAACGATGTGGCCAGACATCGCTCCTCACAGGCTGACAGCTCAGAACGATGTGGCCAGACGCTTCCTCACAGGCTGACAGCCTGCAAATGACGTGGCCAGACATCGCTCCTCACAGGCTGACAGCTCGTAAATGACGTGGCCAGACGTCGCTCCTCACAGGCTGACAGCTCGTAAATGATGTGGCCAGACATCGCTCCTCACAGGCTGACAGCTCGTAAATGACGTGGGCCAGACACGCTCCTCACATGCTAGTAGCTCGTCAATGATGTGGCCAGACATCGCTCCTCACAGGCTGACAGCTCGTAAATGATGTGGCCAGACGTCGCTCCTCACATGCTAGCAGCTATTTGTGATACATTTTGTGGGCACTGTCGGCGGCTGTAAATTGACAGAAGCGTCGCCCAGAGTTCATTCAATACAGCACCGTCGCAGATGCAGAGTGATCTGACAATGCCTTGGTCGAAGACAGCATAATGTCACAACAAATGCTGCTTGCACGAGTCCTGGTGCGGCGTCTCCCAGAAGGATAAGTCCTACGTGCCAGGCGAGAAGTTGATCTAAAGAGTCTGCTCATGAATGCGAAATCTAACATATCCTGTCAAGTTTGCTTGGCATCTATCGTTGATTTTCAAATCTGATGGAAGCGTCCCGACTCGCAAACACGACTCCACCAGGGCTTTGTCATAAAGTATATTACCTTCGAAGGATAACCCCACCGACCTGAGAGAATAGCCATAAACCTGTCCGCCCAATTTAAGGGCTCTGTCACAAGGAACTCCGCGCGCGCCTGAGATTACACCCGGGGCTGAAATGGTTCGGAAAGCGTGTGCACACGTGCCTGGAGCTCGTGGCGGCCGATCTGCTCGGCGTGAAACTGGAAGGCGGCCATGCCGTACTCTAAGCTTGCCACCTGCTCCTCTTCCTCCGACTGCCGGCTTTGCGCATCCGTCTCATCCGGCATCAAATCAGGCTGCGGCTGCTCAGTGGCTTGTGCGGATGCTCGATCCATGCCTGCTTCGACACAATGGCGTCAACTGTAGATCTGAAGGATCAGGGCTGAGCTGTCAGGTCACAGAGCAGCGCCCCATCTTCCCCCCTAAAAAGTGTCCGAGCATGGTGCGCATCCCCAGGAAAGAACCTCCAAAGCTTGAGTGTTACAGGCATCCCCCAGGAAAGTACAATCGTCACGCGAGGATGGTCAATTTGGGACGTACTCAGTACAGAAGACGATCGACCCAGTTTCCTGATTGATGCATGCACGTCTGCCTCAATATCCACGGCATAGAATGTCTCTGCCTCTGGAGAAACCATTGCACATCCGGGTCCAACACAGCAAGCTCAGCAAGGGGAATCGCCGTGACAAGCCTCGAGCACTCACGCACACCATACTCACCCTACATGGAGCGAGTGCCCTTTTGGTAAGTCTATCTACTATTGTTCCTAAAGCAAAGTATTAGCAACAGTTCCTACATCAGCATAGATTCAGACATGATTCAGTGCTTAAACTACTTGTTTCGAACAGGCGCACATAGACACTTCACTGAAAGGAACAACACCCTGAGTGTGTTGATAGCGATTGAAGGTTGGGAAATCCCTGTAACTTCGCCACCACCTGGGCCAATACAACTCACACTGGCTGATCCTTGGACCAATTCCTTTGGTACCACGTGGCCACAGAAGATCTGCTGCACTATGTACCCACATTGGGGATCAAAGGATTCAACACAAACTTCGGGACACTTATCCCGATTCTCCGGAGCTCACTAGTGAAGAATGGGACCCCCTAAGCCTCGCTGAGCCACCCGAGCCCCTGCGTGTGTGAAAAGTACATCGTATATGGTATGATACAATATACCGTTCAAATACAGTATGCATGTATGTAAATATAAAATTTAAAACACAAGGCACACACTCTTGGCTTTTTTGCTAATTTCTTGCAATTCTTGTCAGATCGCCATCCGAGTGTGATACGAAAGATTCCGACTGATACAGAGCCTCTCTGCAAAGCCATTTGCTGAAAAGGATATAAGAACGTTCACAAGCACGAATAGCATGGCCAATGCAGCTTGTGGGAGTCTTTAGGGAGACGAAAGACTTTCTGCTCAAGGCGAATGCCCGAGTATGCAAGAGGGCCTCACCAGTTTCCTCGACTGTGACAGGAAATCCTTCCTCTTCCACCTCATCCTCTTCCAGTCGCATAATCACAAACTCAACGCCCCAACCTTCTCGCCCAGCGACCACCTGATTTGGGAAAAATTGCAAGCCAAGCGCCAGACGCATGGTGCGTTCCTGCAAGTTGTTCGGAACACTTGATGGCATTATCTCTTGGGATGAAAATCTCATGGCTGGAGTCAGCAAAAGTTGGGAATGGACAACTTGACAGCATCGGGGTGTTCACCTCTGGATCCCTCACGATAGTCCGGGACATCTTGCGATCATTCCATTTACCAGATTCACCAAAAACCTCAACTTGAGTGTAAACAAGTTCACCACCTTCTAAATCATTAGGCTCATCCTGTGGGAATAAACTCTAAATAAAACAAAATATACCTTCCAGCAAATTTAGATACAATACTCAGAAGCAGAACACACATCAGCTCCATCCCCCTGCCATAGCCGGTCAACATACTGCCGTGCGCAACTGGCTCACTGGAAAAGACTCGACAGCTCATCCCCTGCCATCGCCCCCTGCCATCGCCCCCTGCCATCGCCCGTCACCGTAACACACACCGGCTCTGCTCCCCCCTGAATTGCCATGCACTGGGTCGGATGCCAGGCACACGGGGATTCCACCTGATGATCCCTTTGAAGTGGAAGAGAATGCCTCTTACCTCACCAAAAGCCGACAGTTCTTGAGCAACCTTCAACACGGCCTCCTCTTGCGCTGGCTGCTCGGCCTCGGCGAGTGGAAATGCCAACCGAACAGCATTCCAGAGAGGGATGCACACCTGGATCCCCAGTCAATCACACACTTCAAGAATGACATCGTGGGCATGCTGCTCAGGAATCGCCCAGCCCGAACATCATAAAATGATCATAAGAGGTGAGGCTGACTCAGTGACGTCTCGCCTTAGTTCAGTTTGGTTGCTTGGCGAAATAGTGTTTCGAAATGGGACGCTTTAGAGCGTACATACATCAAATTTTGCCACTATCACAAGGCTGCGACCCACCGATCCTAACATCTTTCCCTGGATCAGCCGACGACATACCTGCAGCGCACTCATGAATTTGAGACGGAACGCTTTGCGGCACACAGGGCAAGCGGACTCTTTAAGGTCGTTGCGGCAGTCCTGAAGTATGGTCGTCGCGTGACACCCGCAACAGAAAGCGTGCCCGCAGGGTAACTGCCGAATAACCCCGAGTACTGCTCAGCAGCCTCCATATTCCATATTTCAGTGTTCAGAACTTCTGCACGAGCAGCAGAGAATTCACGAGGAAAGCCTCCATACTGCGATGATTGTGAACAGTTCCTGACTTTGAGCGAAGTCAAAGCAGCCACGTGGTGTCGTCGGCAAGTTTGAGAAAACAGAGTTCCGTGGCTCGATTGGACCGTTGACGAGCTCTCCTTGCTCAACAAGAGGATCCGAATCCTTTGCTTCGGAAGGCCGAGTTTCAGATCGATCTGGTGCAAGGCGAAGTCATACTTCCTTGGGCTAAAGAAATAAGCAAGGGCTAGTGCGTGAGGTGCTGGCGCGCATCGTGCTCATCTCTCACCCTCACAATGCAGGGCATACGATTCCGCTTGGCTTCAGCTTGTCCGAACAAGCTACGCGTGCGATGGTCGAGGGTTGGGTCACAACGAAGCAGGCGAAGTAGGGACAAGTGTGGGAGAAGCACCACTTTTGGCTTGTACAACATATTGTAGCATATGGCACAGCCAAACTCATCTTGCAGCTTGCTGCAGAGCTGCTCCAGCTTCCCGCATACTGCTGGAGCTGCTTCGACCTCTTCGAGAGCCGGAGAATCTGCTCAGATAAGCAGAAACTTCCACACTTATCAAGCGCATACAACTCGTGCTTGGAAGCTGCCACAGACCGAAGGGGCAAAGTGGCTTCTCTGCGGTGGGAAAAGCACGTTGCAGGTGGTGAGCTTTCCAGATTCTACGATATGCTCTTCGCACTACGACCTCGGAGGCGGCACGAAGACAGGGCCGAAGCAAATTTGAAACGCTCTACGTCAGGTGCGAGACTACGAGTACCTGTGCTCACTCGCGCACCTGCAAATCTGACGTGGGTTGGAGTGCCAGAAACTTCAGAAGCGCTTTCCGTCATTCCCCACAGGCTCTGCAAAGCAACAAAACCAAACAACCTTTTTGCAAACTGGAATGGCAAATAAGGTTGCTGCTAAGATCAGTATAGGCACGTTTATTTTTTTGTCATATCTCAGCCGTCCCTGCCTGGCGTGTCAAATTGCTCCGAAAAAACGGAACCGCGCGCTACGTCAGAAGAGACTTGACGCTTACAAGGGTTATGCACATTCCCGTCGTTCGCTATGCGAGGGCACCTTGCGTACCAGCCCCTTGATAAACCCACCCTAACTATCGTATGGTGCACTGCGTCAAGGACGGTGTTCGGAGCGCACTTCTGGTGGCAGACCCGCGGGAGAAAAAAGCGATCAAGCTGTGAACGTATTTACGTGTTCGTTCTAAATACTAGGGTGAGTAGTCAGAAGACGAGGTGGGGTTGGTCTTACAGAAGAACAGCGCCAGATGCTGTTTAACTCTCTTCGTGAGTGAAAGTGCAGTCGTTTTGGGGGGGCACAGTCGCACTTCAAGCTTTTACGGTAACGCAAATCGCACGTAACTCGGAAGTTTCGCAATGATAGCTTCTTTGAACTAGATCAACTCAGAAAGAAAAACCTGCACAGAGGCAAAACTCAAACAACTGTGGATATCATGAAATGAAGAAAAAAAGGGCTGTGAAAATAACAGTTGCAATAAATGGGACGCACCAAAGTGCGACCTTCAGGAAACTTGGACAAAAGTGTATCTGAGGAAAGTGATTTTAAAAGTGCTTTTCACCCTATCTGGCGTGTGCTAGATCCTCTCCCGAAGTTGGATTTTTAAAAAAGCTGCTGTTATCTCTATGACGGTCCAGTTTTTCCAGAAAATCGATACAGTACAGTACTCGTACCATTTTTTACTCAGTCGCGTAGACCTCTCGCGAGTGCCAGCCACGGGCTGTCATCCCACTATTCTCCCACCCCTCCATCCCCCACCCCTCAGGGGACTTATAGTCATGTCTTGTGGAGTATCCGAGTAGCTCGCACGCCCTTAGCCATCAAGGGAATCACTCGACAGCCCACCTTCAGTTCACCCACCCACCACACTGATTACCCCCTCCGGACTTCTATGACTTGACCCCAGAAATTCTGCATACTTTGCTGGACTTTAGGTTCAGGGTTATTATTATGGGCTCTGATAGCCCCTAGCCTGACCTGTCTCTGATCGGAACCGTGACTCCGCTAGTAGCTAGGATGACAGTACAGTAATACTGTACTGTCAGTCATTACTTCGTATTATCCGGGTCTCCGAGATGCATGATAAAAGCACTCGGCCGGACTGTTTATGGGAGCTTAGCCAGTTTGTTTTCACCGAGCGGAACACCTGTTCTCGCAGGTTATGCGCGTCACCACTTTCCCGGTAATTCTGATGGCACAGCGCCTAGCTGTTGCCATGATTGGCTAAGTTTTGACACAGAGATGGGGTGGGCGCCCCCTTAGGCAGTAGTTCATCTTTCCGCAGTATGGCCTCTTTTTGAAGTGGAGATCAGTTTTTGGAACATTTTTCGGCAGCAGTATCGTCGCTCGCTATGGCTTCTTTTTACGTTTCACCTGGCCGGTGGAGAGGGCATTCCGCGTATTGTGGGTCGCAACCACTTTTAGCCAATCGGCTCATGACCTGTTTGATGTTGTTTTTACCGCTGAGACTTCTGCAGGATTGGCCGCTGCGAAATGCTTACTACTGTCGTTCCGTTAGCCCGCGACCCCATCTTGCCGTCATTTTTACTATGGAGACTCCACTTGGACCACGCACACGCGCTAGAGCGCGAAAACTAGCAACTATTTTTGATGATGTTGGGGCACTGAATGCGGCTACGCCAACGACTCCGCATTTGGCTTCGGGAGAGTCTGAGGCGTCCACTGCGGCAGCCGTACTTCTGCAGAGGTTGCGCAGGGACTCATTTGACGTCCAGTGTGCCAAAACGGCAGCGACGAAAGTTCTGGGTGATAAGACTGCAAAATTTAAAGGCGACGAAAGCTCAGCTTCGGACATTTTTTCACAATTGGTATCCGAGCTGCAACAGCTGTTCACGCTGCAGACGCCGGCGTTTGCACCCCTGTTTGAACTGACTGCTGCTGACACCCCTGTTCTGTCTGCTGCCAATGAGCTGTTGTACTCTGTGCTGCTGCTGCTGACTGCGCCAGGGGCTCCTGCCCGTAATTGGGTGGAGGCTTCTGGTGCGGATGTTCCTGCCGATGGCAAACGTGCCACCCTAGAGGTGGTGCGTATGCTTGCGGATGTATCGACCCCGTTCGATGCATTTGGTTAGGATCTCTGATGACAGGGATCCTGACTCTGACATTCGGCTGTTTAACAGCTGCCTTCGGGATGCACAGCGTCTACAGACGCTGCCCGAGGACGCTGTTAAACGGCAATTCATCTCTGCGCTGTCTGGGCCGGCTTACGCCACGCTGGTTGACTCGTTTGCTCGAGCTGACCAGCGTGCGGCTGTAAGTCTGCTCACCTTGCAGGCGCGGGTCCGTGAGCAGTACCGCTGTGGGCGGCTCTCGGGCAAGCGCACTGCGGGGCGGCCCATGTCCGTTGCATCTTGCACCACTGACACTGGCCTGGCTTCGGCCATTGATCGGCTCAGTGCTCAGTTGGTCAAGTTGCAGCGGGATGTGGATTCCCTTAAGAGGGGTGGCTCCAAGCCGCCCCCTGGGAAACACACTCCGCGCAACTTCCACCGACCTGGAGTGCAACCGCTTGCTCACTCCGTCTCTCCGGAGGTGGCTTTTGACAAGCGGTCTGGCACCTTTGTCCCAGCGTGCAGGCACGAGAAGTGCCGCGCCGTTGGGTCAAAGCATTGGCTGAGTGAGTGTCCTCACAAGGACACTCTGCGAGAAGACCCAGTCAGAAAACAGACAAGTCAAACAGGAAGCACTGCAACGCTCAGGGTTTCGCACTCAGAATCTCTCTCAACATACAGAAGATATAATATATATAGTTCTAGTATGCTGAGTGTGATGCGAAATGAGCTAGTGTGCTCTGTCTCATGTGACAACCGAACTCGATCAGAGGAGATGACAATCAGGTCAGTGAAGTAGTCAGAGGTGTCGAGCCGTATCGGTGATGACAGCGGTCAGGTCGAGTCGGTGATGACTGCGGTCATGACGAGTCGGTGATGACAACTCTGATGACTGAGCTCGGACTGAATGTCAACTCCAGCACACCACCTCGAGTGAGGTGGTCAGACCAATAACCAATCAAACCAAGATACATGCCACTAATCCAGTGCCAGAACCAAAATCCATAAAGATGATGGAAATGGTGGAACTGCAGTCACACCGTGTCAGGGCTGAAAACCCCGAAAAGCTGGTCCGTAGACCCAACGTCCTGACACGGGCAGTAATCTGCTCCTGGTGCCACCCTGCTGTCGGGGGAATAGTGATATGTCATGTCTCTGGAGGTCCACACACCGTGGCTGCAAGCTATCCGGGGTGCTTCGTCAGGGTTAGGATAAGAAGTGCCGAAGCAGGTCCAGATCCGCCCGTCACCGGAAAGACTTACTGCAGAGGGAGAATGAAGAAAGAGATCATGACTGACAGCAGCGGTGGCTCTCACGGTCGGAACAGACACTGTGGTGATACTGTGACCAGTGCAGTGCAGCTAATACCAAAGAGTGAGCTCGGTGTATCAATGTATCCATATACACATATGCATTAATGAGTGCCGTATCATTTTCTATCTAGTACAGTGATTCAGATTCTAGGGAAACAGTAACTAACATAAAGTAACCAGCCATAAGTAAGTTTGAATATAGGCCAGTACCTGCAAAGCACAGTCAGCTACACAAACAACCCAAAACAGGAAAGCAGGAAAACAAGGTACTCACAGTCAGATCATGCTGCTGCTTTCTGAGTACCAGTAAATTATTTCTGAATAACTGCAGCCTGAGCCTTGCCCATGGCCATATATTGCTGGAACATCTGAATGAAGTAGGGCTGCATGTCCTTGACTGGAGGAACTGGTTTGGTGTAAGGGTCTGCCAGGTTCCGAGCTGATGGGACTCTGGCGCACCGAATCCAGTTCAATCTGACAAAGTCTCGGAGAACATGAAATCTGATAATCACATGCTTCACCTTCTCGGAGAGGAGGTGATGCTCGACAATAGATCTGCATGCATCATTATCCAGCAGTAGGGGAATAGGTAACTCCGGGCGGGGCTGAGCTGAAGCTGTACTGATATATTCTCTGTTCCGGTTGTTCTGGAATCTGAGGGGAGTGATTTCATCTGTACTGAGTTCATCAGGAATTGTAGGAGAGTTTGGGCGGACTGAAGTCAGGCCGTCTGCTGGCTTGTTTTGTTTCTCAAGCAGACGCCTGAGCACCGAGGTAGTCTGAAGGGAAGGCATGTCAAAGTGAATATCTGTGGCTGCTCTGTCAAGGTACTGAATAGCATGGTCAAGATCGGAATCAAGGGGCTGCTGGGTATCAATACGGTGAGTAATAGAACCAAATATCTCAGTGAGCATGAACATCAGTGATACCAACCGCTGGGCTGCCGTACTGGCTGCAACATACTCTGACCCTGTGGAGGAGACCTCAGTAATGGTCTGCCTCCCTGAATGCCACTGCAAGATCATACCAGCCAGGAATATCACGGAGCCAGAATAGGACCGGGCATCATTCTCTAAGTCCCTGGCCAGGTCAGCATCTGAATAACAGAACATGGTAATGACCTTGACCGGAGTCTCGGGATAGTAGAATGCCAGAGAATAGTGAGCCGTGCTGTCCATATACTGCACAATTCTGATAAGAGCCTTCATAGACTCCTCAGAAGGGCATGATACAAACTGAGCCAGATAGATTACAGGATAGTAGGTAGCAATCAGGTCGTGAGCCACGGGCCAGCCATAGCAGTGAGCCGAGGATAGATCTGTAGCTGGGGACAAGGGACAGGTCTGGATCTGCTGGTTTCTTGATGATGAGCTTCGGGTCCATAGGGGTCCTGTAGGAATGAGCTGTGATGTTGTTGTTGGCCATCAAGTCCTTGATCTGTCTGGACTGGCAAAGGTAGATACCAATCTGATCCTGCCTGACCCGCATCTGGAGAACCGAGGTGACCTCTCCGAGATGCTTAGCCAGAAACCTGGCTCTGAATGCTGCCCAGAAGGCATCCTCAAGCTCTGCACTGGCGACCAGAATGAAGTCATCCACATAGACTACACACATGGCCTTAACCAAATCAGTGTAGATGAAATATATGCAGTCATCATGAGAGGACTGCCTGAATGTGACATCGCCGAACATAAAGCTGAGCATGAATATCTTAACCAGTCTCTGCCAGGAAGCACCAGCCACCTTAAGGCCATACAGTGCATAGTGCAGTAAAGCACCACCGAACCCCTGATAGGTGTAACCACCCGGAAATGATACCCATACTGGGACATCCAGCTTAGCATTCATAAAGGCCTGGGAGACATCGAAGTGGCTCATCTTCAGACTGAAGATGCTGCCGAAGATGAAGGCCAGTCTGAAGGCATAAAGCTGAGGTGTGGTACAGGTGGTCTCCCACGGAAGGTAGCCGTATGTCTGCTTACCATTGGCACACAGTCTGGTTTTGAAAATCTGCCGTGTGCCAGATGGTGCTGAGGGGTCTGGTTTGAAGGGTCTGGAAAACACAAAGAGAGTGGTCAGGCCTTTGGTACCCGAGGGAAGGTGTCCCGGGACCATTTTATTGTCGGCGGCCAGACCAGCCACTTCGGCATCCATAGCCTCCTGCCACTGAACTGCTTCTGGGGTGGAAAGTGCCTGCTTGACACCATGGACTGGTTTGAGCTGGGGTGCAGAAATATTGAACATGTGCACCACCAACTCTCTGGGTCCTGATCTGATGAAACTGTCAGCTGAGGTGTACTGCTGTGGAATGTACTCGGGGCGGACATCTCTGCTGGGATCATCGGAGAAGGGAAGGAAGGCGGCGGCATGGGTGGACGGAAAGCTGACGAGGGGAGCAGGAAGGTCCATATGCCAACCATAGGTAGACTCGGGAGTAGGCTCAAATATTACACCATAAGGTTTGCTGTTGCCTCTGTCGGTGGAGATGATGACAGCGCTATATGATGGGTGCCTGCGGCTCTCTCGGGCTCTGACAACTGTCCAGATCGGATAGTGCTCATTGACCGAGACGGTCTTCCTATAGTGTGCGACATACACCAGCAGGTGTCTGTAGTGTGTACCGTCGGGTGTGGACTTGACATAATGAACCACGTCAGTCCAGGTATTGTCCCTCGACGGAACAGAGAGAAGCACACAGCCGTAAGACTGTCGGTCGGAAGTGCAGTAGTATGAGCTGATCCCGGTGATCTGGGCATAGGTACAGTCGAGTGTCTCTGAGAAGGGAGATGGCCTGATAAAGGTAGCATCAACCTCTCTGTCAGCTGCCATAGTGTCTGGGAATGCTGACATAGATCTGCCCAGGTGCTCATAAGTAGGTATCCAGTGTGGCTTGCCCACAAGATGTACTGTGCCGTCGGAGGTATCTAGGATTTTGTAGGCATTAGAGCCCATAGTAGAGATACCAACCAT
>LGRX02034477.1:0-11012 GCA_001247695.2 Cymbomonas tetramitiformis | reverse complement strand
AGCTGGAGACAGCGCACCAGTTCCAGGACCGGAGCTGGAGACAGCGCACCAGTTCCAGGACCGGAGCTGGAGACAGCGCACCAGTTCCAGGACCGGAGCTGGAGACAGCGCACCAGTTCCAGGACCGGAGCTGGAGACAGCGCACCAGTTCCAGGACCGGAGCTGGAGACAGCGCACCAGTTCCAGGACCGGAGCTGGAGACAGCGCACCAGTTCCAGGACCGGAGCTGGAGACAGCGCACCAGTTCCAGGACCGGAGCTGGAGACAGCGCACCAGTTCCAGGACCGGAGCTGAAGACAGCGCACCAGTTCCAGGACCGGTGCTGGAGACAGCGCACCAGTTCCAGGACCGGAGCTGGAGACAGCGCACCAGTTCCAGGACCGGAGCTGGAGACAGCGTACCAGTTCCAGGACTGGAGCTGAAGATCCGATCAGGCACCACCCAAAGAATTGGAGCCAGAAACCAGGAAGGGGCATCAATCCAACGACTGGATGAGCCAGTGACCCTTTTTAGGGAAACTGCTGAAATCTACACTCTCTGCGGAGCCCATCGGATTTACCGAGGGAGTATCTGTGCCCTCCGATGCCCGCAGACGCCGAAACTCCCTTGAAACCCGAAGCGCAGGGCTGCAGTGCATAAACACGCCAGGCGAAAGGCTAGGCGGCAGGGTACCTATTGAGCATCCTGGACTGAATCTCTGGAAACAGAGAAGCATTGCGCCAGATGCAAAACGAATGGACAGATGCTGCACCATTAAAGCAATCTGAAAATCTGCTCGATGAAAGTTTCACTTTCGTTGGTGAGATGCTGAATGCCGCATCGACGCGTAGATGCTGCATTGCCCGAGTATGATGCCCCGGATCTAAGAGCCGCGACTGGTGCAGATGAGAGATATGTCCCATACGAGGCCACAACCCATACGACGATACTGTCACCAAAGCGAACGGATCAGTAATCGGTAAATGACCGAATACTGCCGCTGCTTTTACAGATGACACACGGAGAGCTGGATAGTGCTGGCTCAGGAAAACCACACAAGCGCTCGATTCTGCGCTCCACTCGTCATCACTTGAAAGATCACCAGGCACTGAAACATGGAATCTGCCGCGCACCTGCAAATGCTCTCCCCGCAGCTGCGGCATCCGCAGCGCCAGCTGTCATCTCTTCCGTCATCTGCTTTTCCGCAGGCGCTTCGGGCTCCCATTTCACTGCCGGCGAAGCGTCCAAAGGGCGTTCTAGAATCAATGATACCTCCCCGTCTGCAATCCTCCCCTGTACCACATCGGGCCACATCACCATGTGAGCCCACTTGAAGCTGTGCAATTCTGCTAAACCTGGGCCCCGCTTTTTGGTGATTTTAAAATTGGGTGTTGATCGAATGGAACCACAGACTACGACAGTGCCGGTTTGCCCCGTCCGGGAGCCATCTAGTTGAGCAAAAGTCCGACTCGGCTCTGTTCTCCTGTGCATCTGCACGGTATGTGTCACGGCAAGCTTTCCTGTGTAGGCACAATGCAACAACACATAGCAATTTCCTGATTTCTGATCGTGTATTTAGGAGACCAGATGGATGTTTCCAAGGAGGAGCAACCCGCGAACGCACAGTTCGAACCAGGGACAAGCAGCTCAGGAGACCGTTTCGCCATAACACGCAAGTGTCCCTTCACAGCTGAAGAATTTTGATCTGATCAAGCCCTTGGCACAGACAGTAAAAACGGTTCCAGCAGCAGCAATGGTTTGAGCAGGTGGACAAGCGCAACGCCGTCACGGTTAAAAGAGAAACTTGATACGAAGACCATGAATGACAAAGGGGACAAGGAGCTGGCACGCCAGAGAAAGCTCCCGTACGTTACTGAGTCGCCGTGCTCCGGGCATTCGGTCAGAAGAGGCAAAGTGGGCATTGGTCTTCACAATCACATCATATGGCAAAACCTCGTAGCATGAAGCCACGTGGACTTCACTCATAACAACTAAGAATAGACTGAGTGAAGCCAATGAAGCCACGTGGGCATTTCCTTCACAGGGCCTGCCACTGGTTCAGGTCATCTGGGGATTTCCTTGAATAGCATACCCAATGGGATGCAGGGATGAAGCAGCTTTACCCTCCCAAATTAGAGCGTGTGAGAGATGTAACTTTATGCACCGCAGTCTCAGGGCTGCGTTCGCCTACCTGGCGCAAGGCGTTCTGCACGGATGCCCACCTCTGATTATCAGCACCATACAGCACTACCCGGCGCACCGTGCCGGTTAGATCCCCTACAATTGCCCTGCCAGCACACCGCATGGGGCACTCAGCGCACTGTGTCAGTCACAACTGCTGAGATTGCGCCAGAGTGTAGCTCTAGTAGCTTCTCAAGTTCAACTCCTGGAGGTTTCTGGAGTTTGCTGCGTTTCTGTATCGTTGCTGCTCTGCCTCATGCCAGTGTAGTTCAGGGAAGTTCGTCATACCCCTCTCTGGCGAACACTACACAGGACACAGGCATATTGCTTATCTATGTCTTGGGACACTCAGTTGGCAAAGCTCGAGAAACTCCCTCAGGGGAAGCGCGCTAACCCGAGTCCTTTGTTCCAGTATCTCCCAGCGCACTGGAACATGCTAAACGACTCCATGAAGAGTGCAGGGGAAGCGCGCTAACCCGAGTCCTTTGTTCCAGTATCTCCCAGCGCACTGGAACATGCTAAACGACTCCATGAAGTACACCGTGATAAGAGGACTGACACACCGTACGGTGCCAAAGCCTTTTCATTATCATCCCGGGGGATGCGATAAGCACTCAGCAACAAGGCGGGGCCGTGACAAGATACCGCCTACTTCGACACATCTCAAACCGAATGCAAAACCGCATGGATAATAGTATGTACAGATTAGCGTCCCACATGCGATAGATGTTCGTCCCGAGTAACTAAGTAAGCGAACTCTGCTGGCATGCCCCCGAACTTTCGTTAACATCCGCCAATCCTGGCTGCTGTCAAATCCCGACCGTGCATGCCAAAGCACCAGCTGGGGTGTCTGGCAGAATCTCGACCGCGCATGCCAAAGCACCAGCTTGGGTGTCTGGCAGAATCCCGACCGTGCATGCCAAAGCACCAGCTGGGGTGTCTGGCAGAATCCCGACCGTGCATGCCAAAGCACCAGCTGGGGTGTCTGGCAGAATCCCGATTTCACAGCATGCCAAAGCACTAGCTGTGTCTGTCAGAATCCTGACCGTGCATGCCAAAGCAATCTTCAGCTGGGTCTGGCAGAATCCCGACCGTGCATGCCAAAGCACCAGCTGGGTGTCTGGCAGAATCCCGACTGCATGCCAAAGCACCAGCTGGGTGTCTACAGAATCCCGACCGTGCATGCCAAAGCACCAGCTGGGGTGTCTGTCAGAATGTCCCGACCGCATGCCAGCACCAGCTGTGTCTGGCAGAATCCCGACCGTGCATGTGCCAGCACCAGCTGGGGTGTCTGGCAGAATCCCGACCGTGCATGCCAGCACCAGCTTGTGTCTGGCAGAACCCGACCGTGCATGCCAAAGCACCAGCTGGGGTGTCTGGCAGAATCCCGACCGTGCATGCCAAAGCACCAGCTGGGGTGTCTGGCAGAATCCCGACCGTGCATGCCAAAGCACCAGCTGGGGTGCGTCGATGGCAACCAAACGCGCTTCGTTCATCTTCTTTGCAGTTATGCATTTATATCAGGGCCTGGCAGTACCCTTTTGCATTCTCGTAGTCGATCACCGTTGCCGTGAAGGCGCGCAAAACATCGCCCTCAACTGTGGTGCTCTCAGAGTTTTGGTTCAGCTTGGCCACCGCCGCTGCCCGAAAAGCAGCGCTGTCGGGCATCAGCTCCGCCACGCGGACGAGTCCCTGAGAAAGTGCGTGCAGATACCACGCTTTCAGTGCAGATGCCACGCTTTTGCGGCAGATACCACGCTTTTGCTGCAGATACCACGCTCGCAGTGCATATATTACGATCTCAGTGCAGATACCGCGCTTTTGATGCAGATACCGCGCTCCCGGTAAAGGTGCCTTGCGCTCGTTGCAGATTGCACATCCCAGTTGTTCAGATTTAACATGCAATCGAGTCAGTCACGCACCATGGAGTCAGGCTCAAATATGATTCCCATCGGCTGAGACATCGTCACTTCGATCAAGACGCTCGGAGGCGGTAATCGCTTTATCATTGCAAAATCTTCCCGTTTCCGCTCGCCGACGATCCCGACCTCCACCCGCACCGCCTCGACATCATCGGTGATCTCGATTTCCTTCCCATACCAATGATAGCACATGCAACAATTTGCAAGAAAGGATGTCAATCGAAGGCTTCATTTCAGAATAACCAAAATCACCATCCTAATGATAGCAAAGCCGCCGTTAGCACCCAGAATAACGTATACTTCGAAGTTTAATGGATTGAATCTGCTAATCCATGAACCTCTTCCTTGGTGTATGTGCCAACGAGAGACTCAAAATCTGCTTGAACCTTGTAATGTGCTTGAAAGAAATTCGTGTTCTCCTAGATTCGTTCATATGCTGATAATATCCGTATCCGTAATACACGAGCAAGCCATCAATAGGCCTATAAACAAAAGGGAACTTGCGTGCATCACGAATCAAGTTCCCCTCCATCACAAAGCCGACAAATGAGCGCGGAACACAAGGCAAGGCTGAGGCCCGCATACCAATCTAGTTCCCATAGGATTTGTGGAATCTGTCTATAGATGACACGAGAAATGATCCGTCCACCAAGCACAGAGCATTCAGATAGAACAACCTTCTGCAAGGAGCAGTTCCCTTTTGGCGTCCCTTCTCCGTTCACTACTACGATCCTTCCTAAAAAGGCAAGCGTCTCATTCTCGAACGCTCAAATAATTTTTCAAACTCCAAGATTCTGTTCTTCACGTTCTGCAAACAAAGGGTAGTGTTCATAGAAGTGAAATCAAGTGCACAGACATGCATCAATTGGTCACACGCACTGCCTGCGGAGCCTACTGCCTGCCGCAGCTAGTATCCAAACTTCTTCCATATGATTCAAGACCAACGCTTGCGTGGTGCGCCCGACACCTGTGAGAAGCCGCCTCTTTCCATAAGCCTTCAGCATCGTGAAAGATGGCCTGGAAAGCGATGCTAAGTGACTTGGCAATCATAGACATAAGTGGCATAAAGCCCCCTTTCGCAACCAACTGGCAATCATCCGACGTCGTGTGTGAATTTAATAAAAGTGTGAAAGTGTGGAATTGTAGGCCCTACCATTGAGGTGACTTTGAAGTGAGCAGCCACTTGCTCGCACACAAAAATGAAAGTATGATAATTGGAATAACGTCGGAGTGAGCAATCACTTGCACGCACCCACAAACATACGAAAGCATTACGCGTGCGCGTGTGTCTTTGCACCGATTTTTTTGGCACCAGATCGCCTCGGAATGCCGGCTACACTCCGTGGGTATGCTTATCCTTGCACCGATTTCTTTGGCACCAGCTCGCCTTGGAATGCCGGTTGCACGATGAAGCCAACAACTTGATGTAGCTTACCCAGGCGTGTGTGTGGCTTATCCTTGGACCATTTCCTTTGCCGCCATATAGCCGCAGAAGACCGGCTGCACTATGTACCCACGCCGGGGATCAAAGGATTCAGCACACATTTCGGGACACTTATCTATATTTCCGGAGTTCGCTAGTGGAGAACGGGAGACCCCAAGCCTCCCTGGGCCACCTAAGCATGCGTGGTGTATCCTTGGACTGTCTCCTCCTCCCTCCTCCCCTCCATCTCCTTTGGCACCACAGAACATCGGCTGCACTATGTACCCACACCGGGGATCAAAGAATTCAGAACACACTTCGGGACACTTGTCCGAATTTTCGGAGCTCACTAGTGAAGAATGGGACCCCCTAAGCCTCACTGGGCCACCCAAGCCCCTCTGCATCCGCATCGCCGGCGCACTGCTGCCTTGTGCCTGAAGCCGGTTCAAACCTGCCCCCCGAGCTGCGCGAGCCATCTCCCCTGCCAGAACCACCATCCTCCTCCCTGCCTGCCCCAAAGCAGAGAGAGTGCTTGTGTGTGTACGTTATAGTATATACATATATATACCCCATATGCATTATATGTGCATATGTAGGTATCAGCTATGTGAAAAAGACCACCAGAATTGCAGCATAAGCAGATTTATATCAGCATCATGTAATCATGTCGTTGAATGTCCGAGAGACGTGACTGAAGGTCTCCAAGGGAAATAAGAGTACCTTCTAAGCCTGCATGTTGTAATGCCGCTTTGCAACTCTATGAAAAACATAAACTTTAGGACATAGTGATGGAGAAAAAGCGACTCAAGCAGCAAACAAGTGCTCCGTCATGAGTAGAGTTTTGTGGCTCACCCGTAGATTATATCCCGCAGGCATGTACCTGAATGATGGCAAACGGCACAATACTTGCTTTAGGGATCGGGCCCCAGCAAAGACCAACTCAGCAATTGATTGTGAGAAACTGTTCTCAATCGAAGTTGAGAGATTCCTACCCAATCTTATAGACTCTAGAAGACAAGTTATCGGCAGTGTCTTGTATCATCTGGCGCTTGGCAGCTTCTACGCCATCCTGACTGGCACGTACTCCTGCGATCCGCCCCAAAGAATTTCGGACCTCAATGCAGCCACGTCACAACCGATGTGGAATCTTACGAGAGCTCCCTGCGTTGTACTCAGTGCCTGATCTCATTGAAGCTCCCCGAACAACCGGAACCCTTATACCACACCAGAAGCAGGATTTGAGTGAATGCACCCTGCTCCTCAAAAGATTCAGAGCTGCATTCGAAGCCCCGGTATCGCACCAGACAGTGCGTCCAGTGAACCACGCCAGACGCAAGACCTCACTGTGGCACCCTGCACTGCAAGGAAACACGAGAAGACGCCCACAACGTCAACTGGGCAAACACAATCAATAGAGTGAGCACACCACCTGAGCAGCGTTGTGCCCGCGCCTTGTTCCGACTCCAACCTGCCGATACACGTATTCGCTCAGGGACGGTTCTTTTTCCAGATGCGAGGCTTTCACGGTGATTGATTTGCAAGGTCACGTTCGGAACTTGCCAAGCGCGAGCTCGGTGTAGTGACTCGTGATATGACTGTCAAGAAAGCGGTACAACATATGTAGCTCAGCGTAGTGACTCGTGTTTAGACTGTCCTCACACTCGCACCGCACTGCCGCTACCTTCGGCGTATTATAGTCACGAATATCGGACTTTCACGACAGCTATATAATTAAGCAAATTTGCAAGGACAAGCAATGAACGGACAATGATGAGCCTCGGATGTCTATGTGCTTGTACGCGTGGTCTGACGAGAATCTCATACGTCTCGCAGGAATAGCCATATCGCGCAAGTCATGTGTTTGGCTACAGCCGCGGTCTTTCGAGTTTCTCGGGTAGAGCTTTCGGCATATAGGACCATATAAGAATTTGGGTCAGGACTCTACCTGTCTTTGTATTCGCTGTGTACATCAAGTCCCTGTCCCCAGCAAGAGGAACCGAAATCACAAGAAGGGACACACGAGCCTGCAAACCTCTCCTGGAGTGTGAATCGTATTATGAGGCTCAGAACCGAGCGTGGATTGTGGCAGAAATATTCCAGATAGTTTGCGTTATAATTATGCTGCACGCAAAGCACTTAGGTCGCATGGGCCACGCAGCGAGCTCGTGGCACAGGGAGAAGCGCTTACCTTTGGCGATACATACTTTTGAAAGGGAACGGTGCGGCTTGTAACCTCTTGACTGGCGTAGGTGGAGCCCCTGTAAAAGTAGTCGTTACTCAGAGCAAGCCAATAAAGTTCAAAACAACGTCCATGTGGACCAAGTCAAAAAATATGTGTTCCTAACGTTCCAAAGATTGCATCAGTCAAGTTGCTATCAAATAGCTATAAAAGTGGCAGACGGAGTTCACATCATATGAGCGTTTGTATGCAGTTCTGAAAGTAAAGATCTCATAAGGAAGACACGCCGAGATCAAGGGGAAGGTAGTACCATTGTAGCCACCAACGCAGAATTTGCAACTTATCATTTGAATTCTGACCTAACAGAAACAGGATTCGAATAAGAAGTGTCTGTGATGTCTTCCTGTATTACATCTGTGTTAGTGTAGTGCTTTGTATCAGATATTACGAGCGTAGGGACGCCCGCAAGTTTTAGCGATCGTCTGGTTGCAAACAAGAACCTCAAGCTGACAGTTTCTGCCTCGACCGTCGCGTTGGGTGACGCGACAGTACCATACCTAATAAAGTACCTCACTTCAGAGGTATGAACCTATTGTCGCACTCCGACACCCGAGACCCGACCGCTCTTCTAAGCATAGCAGCATCTAACGCATATAAACGTAAGAAACCCCGCCCCGCCCCCCGCCCGCCCGTCATGTACCTACAACTGTACACACTGAGGAGTACAGTCAACCGATCGACTATATTCATACTGTAGCCTAATGGCGCCACGTGATGCGAAGCAGAATCAGAATCTGGATGCCTTTTGTACCATACCACCTCACTCGATAAAACATTGAACCAATCGCATATTTCCAAGGAAGCAGTCCAAACGCCACGTGTTTAGTATCGGTACCTCTGCTCACCATCTCGTTCAGTGGTCAGCTCTCAGCTGGTCACTGGTCACATCGACATGGTCAGAGAGTCATACAGTAGTCACAAGTCAGATGATCATGCGATGCGATGCGATGCGATGCGATGCGATGCTATCATGTCATGTCATCCTATGTGGGAAACTCAGCGCATCGAAATTGAAGCCATGCTCCAGACTGCACGATCTCTACAACGAAATCTGACGGTTTCATTTTCACAGATCGCCTCATCGGACACTTCCTCGGATGTGCACCTACAAAACAAAGGTCGTCAACAACGATAAAACATGACCATCCGCATTATGAGTCTCGTTGTTTGCAGTGGATATATCCACTAAGTATATATCATTGTAATCTAACAACCATTCGCCGTATGCTCGCTGGTGATATTGGGGGTTTACTTCCTTCGAGTTGTGTCCGTTCACCGTTGCTTTCAAGGCGCTCAATTCTCGGATGCAGGGGCGTGTGCTTACTTCTCGGATGCAGAGGCGTGTGCACTGATCCCGAGGGAGAAATGGCTTCAGATTTATTTTCGAAACACCCTTGCTATACAACGAGAAGCGTGACTTGTAGGTGCACTTGCAGGTATTACCCCCTTGAGAGTGCCAACACACGCACGCTTGTTGAGCATGTTAGTCTGTGAAGATGATTATTCTGGTTGGGTGTGTGAGCTCAATAGATAGTTCTTTCTGGCCCTATGAACGTAGATCACCGAAAGTTTTGCTGTGAAAGCTCTTGACCTGCGGGATCCTTGCCTTTTGTCCATTTCTTGTTCTAATTGCGCCAGACTTCGTAACCTTACGAAGTCTGGAGCGGAGGTGCAGTCGGATGGCGGAACTTTGACAGGGCGTAGAGGTACACGATGCCCAAGGCGTATTGCAAAATCTGCTCGAAGGGCCATAATACCAAGGGTCCACGTGGAGGTAAAATCAAAGTCGACCGGTATATTCTTCCGCAACACTTGGTATTATATTGTACGAGACCGGCCGAACGGAACGTGTGCCAGCCATGCTTCGACCTCAACCTCTCCAAGCTTGAGGCTGATCAAGAACTCCTGTTGAAGGATGCTGTATTGGGTCCTGGAGAAATGTGCGCGGATGGGCCTCTTCAAGCAAAGAACATGCTCGAAAGTGACGCAACCACTCAAGATACCCATGACACTTCTGGCGGTACTCTCGCGGCCACATCAAGTCCCGTCGGACATCCCATCAGGGAGTCAAAGAAACGCAAGGTTCGTCCTCGTATCACTCGCAAACTTTCGCACTTTTTTACAAACTTTCGCACTTTCTCCTTAAAACTCATCGAGTTGTTTTGCCGTCATCAGGAAATCGAAACTGGCAAAAGCAAGGAACCTGCGGCAACCGTGGAAGGGCTTCAGCAATGGCTTGGGGAACAAGATGAAGGTGGTGAAGTTGTACAGGGGCAGAACTTCCGCGAGTCGAAGCGAGGAGTTGGACGCCCTAAGAAACGCCGCAACCTTGGCCCGCACGAGGATGCGCCGAAAAACGCTAAAAAGGTATGTGGAATCATGCCTGCCGGGTATGTGTGGATAACCCTGGGAATGCAGGGCTGAAAATAAGAATCATCGTAAGAATCAGATACAGAGAATAGGAGTTGCAGGTTGTGCCGTACCGTGACTTTGCAATTTTAAGCCAGCGAATGCAGCGAATGGAGAGTTTTACGCATGGGCTGAAGTGATGGCAGCTTCACTCTGCAAATGAGTGGAGCGTGCGCCTGGACATGATGGCTGGAGGTGACGGGCAGTGACGGGGTGAGCGTGTCTTTCGCTCAGAAGCGAGTGGCCGATGTGGGGGATTCTGTAATCTGTATATATATTCTCAGAATCGATGACCTGATGCCCCCTCGGTGGCTAATGCATGCTGCATTGTGATACACAAAAAGCACGTGGCACACAGATCGCAGATTGTCCCACATCACGGGGCAGTCCCCTCGGACGCGGATGAGCGCTGCATTGTGATGCCAAAGCATGTGGCATAGAAGTGCCAAATTGCCCCACATCACGGGGCAGTCCCTAGGGCTGATGCATGCTGCATTGTGATGCCAAAACATTTGCCATCCAGATCACAGATTGACCCACATTACGGGGCAGTCCCTACGGCTGATGCATGCTGCACTGTAATGCAAAAAGCATGTAGCATAAAGGTATCAGACTGCCCCACATCACGGGGCAGTCCCTAGGGCTGATGCATGCTGCATTGTGATGCAAAAAGCATGTAGCATAAAGGTATCAGACTGCCCCACATCACGGGGCAGTCCCTAGGGTTGATGCATGCTGCATTGTGATGCCCAGGCATGTGGAAAAAAGGTGTCAGACTGCCCCACATCATGGGGCCGTCCCTAGGGCTGATGCATGCTGCATTGTGATGCAAAAAGCATGTGGCAACCAGATCACAGAT